>VCHN02004534.1:0-11679 GCA_007115665.2 Sequoiadendron giganteum | reverse complement strand
ATCTATTTCTCTAACCTTGATTTTGTGTATGTAAACTTGTTGTAGGGTCATGTTGTTGTGTCATTTTGGTCCTCCTTGTGAAGGGAGAGTGAGTGGTGTGTGTTGGGAACATTACCCTCCATCCCTTATGTCCTTGAATTTTTTTTAGAGTCCTTTGTAGACCTTTTGAACTTTGAGTTCAATACACATCTTCCATTTACTCTGGTTTTGAAGATTGGGTGTGATTTTCCACCTTGGGTGTGGTTTTCAAGAAGGTAACCAAGAGAAGGTGTCTAGATATATATTAAATAGTTGAAGGGGTTCAATCGAAGAAGAATTTAATATATTAACTATCTATTATGTTGATAAATCATATTAATTTCACTAAATCATAAAGATAACATAAATTTTAGATACATTCAAAGATGGGTGAGTGGGAGGACGTGCGAGCGAACGGGCGAGAAAATTAGAATTTTGAATCTTCGAACAATGGCGCAAACCGTGGAAGCGCTGAATCAGAAGAATCATAGGGGGAATCAAAGCAAGATTCGACCGAAAATCAAGGTAAGGATGACAATGTTGTTCTTGATCCTAGTGGAAACATCTTGGTGGATGTGGGAGGGAAAGATGCTTCGTCTGAGATTCCTTCTCGAAGTACTAAAGGACATCCATTTGATAACACCAAAACTGTGGTGGGGGCCGTTGGAGGGGAAGGAGCTAATCCTAAACAATGGTCATTTTTGTTTAGTGTCAAACCAAATGGAAAATCGGCTTTCCCTCTTGTTTGCAACATCTCAGAACCAAAAAAGGGTAAGTTTTCTATCTCTATCCTTGATCCGATCATTGATCATAATATATCTCTAATGGATAGAGTGTTGGTTTGAAAATTTATGGGGCCTAGACCAAATATTGAGGTGGTCAGGATGTTTGTTAAGAAAAAATGGAAAACTAATGGCCAAGTTCTTGTCTCTACTCTTCCTAAGGGCTATTTTTCTTTTGAGTTTTCCTGTAAGGAGGAAATTTAGGCTATGAGGAGTGGGGGACCTTGGAGCATAGGAAATTCCTCCTTAGCCCTAAAGAAATGGACCACTAACCTGGATCTTACTGATTCTATTTTTGAAAATGTCCCTTTCTGGGTTAGATTCCCTGGACTTCCACTAGAATATTGGAATGTGGATGTTTTTAATGGCCTTGCTAGCTCTTTTGGTGAGCTCTTGTCTATAGACCCAATGATGGCAGCCAGGAGATGACTAGTGTTTGCAAGAATATGTGTGGGTGTATCCCAGAATGTTGATCTACTGTTGTCTATCGAATTCCAATCTAAGTTGGGTTCCTGGGTTCAAGCTATTGAGTTTGAAACAACCCCTTTTGCGTGTTTCAAGTGCAAAAAATTTGGGCATTGGAATAAGAATTGTCCGCTTAATGCTAGCAAACCAAAGGGAAAGCCCCAACCTAAGCTGAGGACAGTCTGGAAAAAGAAGAGTGATGGGGAAGACAAAAAAAAATAAAGAGAAGTAGGATGAAGAGAATGAAAGCAGGAAGAAGGAGGATGAAGAGGAAATCCCAAAAAACAAGTGGGACGAGGAGATTAAGGTTGATCTGGAATGTAATATGGCTGAAACCCATCAACGAGAAGCAGAAAATGAAGAGAAGGATAAAAATGTAACGAACCTATAGAATGGAGAGGGGGACCTAGAGTGTCAGATGCCTCTGGACAACAATCTTGAGAATGTTAGCTTGGGGAAGGAAAAAGCCGAGATTGGTCTTGATGATATCCCTTTACATGGTTTTAATTTGCTGATCAAAGATGAAGATTTTAGGCTGGAGATTGGGATCCCCATTTTATCACGGGCCTCTGGTGGTAGGGAGTCAAGTAAGGTGTTAGCTCAGATACCAGAGTCTATTGCTTCCATGGATATGGTGAAGGAATCCTTTGTGGACTCAGCCATAATCTAGAGTGTTTAAAAGCGAACCTGTTCCAAAATAACAATGGCATGATGGACACTCTTCCCCCAGACCAGAAAGGTTTTTATGTGAAAGATTGGGAGTCTGGGTTGGAGGAGGAGAGTCAGAAAGAAACTGATAGAGATGATGTTATCTCTAACAAGAAGAGGAGGAATAAGAAAAACCAACATCAGAGTACACCGAAAGGATTCACAACAAGAACTAGAGCAAAGGCGGATTGTGGAGCCATAAAGAATAGTCAAGGTAGAAGATCTTTTCAATGGCACATGGAGAATGATAGCATGCAGGATATTGTAGATGGTATTCAAAAAACCATTCCTGATATTTGCAATCTCACTCTAAGTAAGAAATTAAGATCACGTCATGGAACATTCAGGGGATGAATAGCCTCCATACGAGGGATGTGTTGCATAATTTTTAAAGGGATCATAAACCTGATATTTTATTGGTTTAGGAATCTAAAATTCCTAAAGAAAAAGTGGAAAAGATCAAGTTATTTAAGTTTTGTGGGGCTCATGGGAACAGTTCAGAAGGTGCCTCAGGAGGTGTTGTCACCTTTTGGAATCTTAATTTAATAAAAGGGGAACCATTGTTTGAAAGTGCTAACCATGTGGCCACCAGATTTACTCATATTAGAGATAATTTCAACTGGATCATTTCTAATATCTATTCTCCAAATGGAAAGGGGGCTAGAATTTTTTTTTGGCAAGATTTGGCTACTTTTTGCTATAAATACTCTAATGAAACTTGGGTGGTTATGAGAGATTGCAATACTCCACTGCAGGATAATGAAAATTCAGGAGGTTCCCAGGTTAATATGGAAAGAAGAATGGACCTTTTGGACTTCATCAATAATCAAGCACTAATCGATCTGAAACTGCAAGGGGACTCCTTCACTTGGTCAAATCGAAGAGTGGGTAAGGAGCTGATTCAAGTCAGATTGGACAAAACTTTAATTTTTGATCAATGGTTTCTTACATATTTTTGCTCTTTAAAATCCCTTCCAAGGGTGGGTTCTGATCATTTTCCTATCAGTTTTGTGGTGGACCCTATAGAGGCTAAAATAAATCTCCCTTTTAGATTTGAGCGTATGTGGTTGTCTCATCCTCAGCTTCGTGATGAGGTTAGGAAATGGTGGAATATTTATGTTTCGGGGACTACTATGTTTAGGGTCACCAAAAAGTTAAGAGAAGTTAAAAATAGGATAAGAGTGTGGAACAAAGAATCATTTGGTAATATCTTCAGAAGAAAAGCTGAGTTAAAATTGGATCTAAAGGTTATCTAGGAGAAGATCCAACAAGAGGGATGCAATGTGGAGATTAGACAGAAAGAAAATGAGCTTCTTGTGGAGATGCATGACATAATAGCTAAAGAGGAAGATTTTTGGAGACAAAGATCTAGGGTTCAATGGCTCTCAACTGGGGATAAAAATACTAGATATTTCCATATGTCTTCCCTAAAACATCGTGCTGCGAATAGGATAACTCATATTGAGGAAAATGGAGCCCATTTTGATAAGGAGGAGGATATTAGGAGACAAGCTATCCTTTTTTTTAGCAATCTCCTGTTGATGAGTGATGGGGTTAATCAAGATTTGCAAGGCCTTCTTTATGAGGCTATTCCCAATCTTGTTAAGGAGGAAGAGAACAAAATGCTAGCTGCCATCCCTTCGAAGGAAGAAATAAAGAGAGCTTCTTTCTCTTTTGAAGGTAATAAGGCCCCTGGACCTGATGGTTTCCCGATGTTTTTTTTTGAATGGTTCTGGGAGATTGTTGAAGAGGATGTGGTGAATGTTGTAAAGGAATTCTTTGGATCGAGAAGCATCCTTAAGGAACTCAACACAACCTTCTTGGTCCTGATCCCTAAACGTCCTGGGGCTGTGGAATTTAAAGCTTTTAGGCCCATAAACCTTCGTAATTCTTTCTACAAAAGTATTTCTAAAGTCCTGACTTCTCGACTTCCAACCATGTTGCCCTCCTTAATATCCCCTCAACAAAATGGCTTTGTTCTTGTTAGGAAGATTTTGGATTCGATATTAATGGTGCATGAAAATATTCATTCGCTCTCTATTTCTAAGACAAAAGGATTTCTCTTGAAGTTAGATATCTCCAAAGCTTATGATCGTGTTGATTGGAACTTTTTGTTCAAGATAATGTTGGTGTTTGGATTCAGCAAAAGAGTCATTCAAATGGTTAGCAAACTCATCTCTAATGCTTCTTTCTCTATCTTGGTCAACGGGTTTCCTTCACATTTTTTAAGGAGTTCTAGAATTTTAAGACAAGGAGATCCCATTTCCTCTATTCTATTTACTTTAATGGCAAAATGGCTTGGGAGGAACCTGAATAGACTAGTTGATCAAGGAGCCTTGATGGGTTTAAGTACTTCATCCAGTAACTTAGTTTTCTCTCATCAACAGTTTGTTGATGATACCATATTGATGGGGAGATCAACAATGGCTGAAGCCAAAAATCTTAGAAAAGTTCTGGATAACCATGGAGCATCTGGTCAAAAGATTATTATCCAAAAAAGTTCCTTATTTTTCTTCGACACTCTAGTTTGAAGGCAGAATCGGATAGCACAATTTTTGGCTGTAGAGTGGATGCTCTTCCTTCAATATATCTTGGATTGCCATTGGGTCTTAAGCCCTTTGATTCTTTCTGGAACTCCTTGGTGGATAGATTCAATAAAAATCTGGTGGGGTGGAAAGGAGCTCTTCTCAGTCAAGCTGGTAAGATTCAACTCCTCAAGGCCACTCTTCAAAACCTTCCGATCTATGCTCTTAGTCTTTTTAATATTCCAGTTAAATATGCAGAAGCTATTGAGAAAATCCAAAAACGTTTTCTTTGGTCTGGGGTAGAAGAAAGGAGGTGTATGCCCCTTATTGATTGGGACTTGGTTTGTAGATCGAAGAAGCTTGGGGGGTTGGGCCTGAGAAAGATCAAAAATATGAATAGTGATCTCCTTGCTAAACAAATTTGGAGAATTTTCTCCTCAAAAGGAGTATGGAATAAGATCTTAAAAAGTAAATATCTGGCCAATTGTGGCACTCTAAATTCTTTGTTGGATTCTCAATGTCTGCCTTTTGGTTCAGCTCTATGGAACGATATAAGAAAAGGGAGAAAAATCCTTCAATTGGGCGTGGGATGGAGCATAAGAAATGGGAATCTTGTGAGGTTCTGGAATGATAGATGGATTATGAAGGAACCTTTAATTTCCTATGACAATTTTAAACAGTGGGCGGATATTTTTAAGGCTACTTATGGAATTTTAGCTAAAGATTATTGGAGGGACGAGAGTTGGGTGAACCTTTGTCAGATCATTCTAGATCTTTCCCCAATCCAATCCTCCCTTTTGGATTTTAGAATGGAAATGAACTTTGAGGAGGACATCTTGGTTTGGACTACTAATTCGTCGGACAACTACTCTGTGTCTTCGACTGTCTCTTTGTTGTCTTTATCTCCTGGCCCTCCTCTTTATTGGCCCAAAGCTTGGCTTAGCTATTTGACCCCTAAGGTTGATATTTTATTTTGGATTCTCCTTCAGAACAAGGTGCTTATAGTGGATAACCTCTGTAAGAGGGGTTTTTAGATCCCCAACCATTGCTACCTTTGTAAGACTGTTGTGGAAATGGCTAACCATTTGTTTATTCACTGTTCTTTTGTGAATTCTATCTAGGAAAGGTTCTACTCTCTTTGGAGTATCTCTTGGGTGTCACCTGGTACAATTAAAGATCAATTTATTCAGTGGGTGGCGCCCTCCTCTGATTCTCATATTCATAGGTTATGGTCTTTAACTTTCCCTTATATTTCTTGGGGAGTTTGGAAGGAGTGAAACAATAGATTATTCAGGGATAAGGAAACTAATGCGAAATATGTGTTTGAATTTTTTTTTAGGCTCATTGTGGAAAATTTCACCTTGTCTCCTTCTCAAGAGGTGTTGATGGATTCTGTGGTCTGTTCGACTTATGACTTTGAAATGGCCAAAGTTTGGGAGATAAATGGAGATGTGTCCAAGGCTTCTAAACCAACTAAAAAGAACCGTGATGGTGTCTTATGGTTTCACCCTCCCAGGGGTTGGATAAAAGCCAATTTTGATGGGGCGGCGAAAGGGAATCCGGTAAGGGATGGGAGCGGAGGTGTGTTACATGATGATAAAGGCGTGTTTATTGCGGCTATTGCTATCTCTTTGGGGATACAAAAAAATCATCTAGTTGAAGCTATAGGAGCCTATCAGGTCATTAATTTGGCTAAAAGTATGAACTTTAAGAATATTTGGATAGAGGGTGACTCAAAAAATATCATTGATTGTCTCCTTGGAATTCCCCCCCCATCATGGACTATAAAATACCAGATTGATGAAGCTAAGGCCACTTTATCCAAATTTGAAAAAGTTAAAATTTCCCATATCTATAGGGAAGTGAATGGTGTGGTGAGTTTCTTTGCTAATGAGGGTGTAAAGAAGAATAGATAGGTGATGTGGAAAAATTACAAATATTTGGATGCTGACATCAGAGCTCTAATAAATTATGATTGCACTCATGGTAGAGAAGCCACATTTAAAGATGATTAAAGAGAAAGGTGCCAAGTACCGAGATATCAAAATATTTGATGGTAGAGTCATAATTAAAATGATAGATGGGAAGAGCTCGCACGTTTTATGGGTGCTTTGGTTTTGTTGTAGACTCATATTTTGCATTTTCAAGGTGCAAGCTATTAAAACAAGAGTTTTATGAAAATGGGAGGAAGCATGAAAAGAGTTGAGCCAACTACGTGTATAAAGAATAAAAATAATGCCACGGTCTAGAAGAAAATTGAGAAGGGAGGGCTTCAACCTTTCATTGAAATAATTCATGGTCCTGACCCTAGGGCTACTAATTATTTCGCTAAACATTGGAATAAAGGGGAGATTATTCTCTTTGGGAGGAAGGTGTTGGTGGATGAGGCACTCATTGGAGAAGTCACTGGTCTCTCAACTAATGGTGTGAAATTATATCATGATAGGAAATACTTGGACGAAGCTGTTATCAACTTTTCAAAGTCGGAGGAGGAGAAGAAGAGATTGGTTAAAGTCTCCAATAGCTACTTTGATTCTAGCAGGATCGAGAAAATTTGGAGGGAGGTGCTCAAAGTTCTAATTGAATAGATAACGCTGGATGGGAGATTCAACAGAGTCTATGGGTACCACTTTGTTTTACTCAACCACTTCAGATATAAGGTTAGGGTTTCTTTCCCCTACTACCTGCTGTGCTCTTTGAACAATAGTATTGAGGAGTTTAGAAAAAATCCTGATAAGAACCCGGTCCTGCATGTTGGCCTTATTCGGCTCATAATTGAGCACTTCAAAAACATGTCAATTTTTTCTAATCCTATCACAACCTCGGTCTCAGAGGGTTACGACACTGAGTCTAGCTCGCCTGAGGATATTAAGGGTTCAGACCCGGATTGGGTTGAGGAGGTTACTCCCCCTCCTAGCAAAAAAAGGAAGAATACCCCTTATACTAAGCCCTCAAATAAAAATGCTAGTCCTTCGATAACTCCTCTTGAAGCATCTTCGGTGAAGGAAAAGATGAGGGATGAGTCCCCTGTGGAAAAACTGGTGGCCTACTCAGAGGACTTTCCGGGTGAAGACAATGCTGAACCTTCTAGAAATGAGTTTTCCTCTGCTTCTTTCCACTCCATTGATAGAGAAAAAAGACCTAGTTCTCCTGTGGACCTGAATCTTGATGACCTAGTTTTTAAACTGGATAGGGATTTTTACAGTGATATCCTATCTCTAGCCAAAAGGTAGCAGTTGACAATTTTAAAATTCTGAAATGGGCTTTTCACGAGATTAAGGATCTCAATCTTAAAAACAGGGCTATCACTAGCAAAATGGAAATCCTGGAAGCTAAAGTGGCTGAACAGAATCTGGATGGGGCCTTATGGACTGCGGACGAGAAGATGGCTATGGTTGATTACATCTAGAAAGAGGTTGACTTCACTATAAATCTAAAGAAGGATGGTGAGAACCTAGAAAAAGAGGTTGAAAAGATCAGGGAAATCTTGAAAGAAACTATTGAACATAACCACATAATCATTAAAAACAACTCTACTATATTAAGAGCTTTGGTTGAAAAAATGGATAACACTCAGCAAGGTCTTTTGATTGTGGATATGGATGCTGAGAAGAACAAAAATAAGGTAGAGGACTCGGGCCCTTCAAAGAGAACCAAAGCCAACATGAAGAAAAGACTGGATGTGATGCCTTTGGAGACCCAGGACCTAAATATGATGGCTTAGGATTTGGACAACTGGGAAGCAGATGTGGCTGAGACTTTAAAGTCTCTGGGTTAGGTTTGGCTGTGTTTTTTGTTGTTATCAAATTTTTGCTATCCTTTTGCTTGGTTTTTGATGGTGGCTGCTGTTTTTCCTATTAATCTCTGGCGTGCAGCCATTATGTTCTTGGTTTCTCTAATGTTCTATCCTTTTATGGTCTGTAAACTTTGTGGTTTTGGGTCCCTGTAAAACCTATTGTTTCCTCAATCAAAAACATAAATTTTAGATTTAAAAATAAAGAGAATAAGAGGGGAAGAGGCAATCTTTTTCCCAAAGGTAGGAACCATGGAATTCGATGAGGAGCTCATGATGATGATGATGCTAAAACAAAAGAAAGTATATATAGTTAGTGCAATAAAAAATATAATTATAAAATAGGTTGAGGTAGATATGGAATAAGTGGTGGAAGGTAATCTAGAGGAACCACTTTTTTTAAGTGTGGAGGTAAAGGTCACAAATTATTTGTGTAATTAGTCGCAAGGAGAATATTAAAGAAGATCTAAGAGAACCATAAGATCATCACATCTTGATGAAGAAGTTTCTTCTAATAACTTGAACAAGTATGCTAGAAAAAGGAGAATCATTCTTGCTAAAAATAAATTTGCTAGTCTTGTAAAGATCTAAAAGAACTATTACAAATAATTTCTTAGTTAGAAATATATGTAAATTTGGTAAATTTAATAGTGATTGTTTTAACAATCAAGTTTCAACTAAAATGGCGAAGAAAATAATTTTGAAAATGCTAGAGCATCCTAATTCATATAGAGTATCTTGGTTACAAAATGATCATAGAATTTTGGTTAGTGAACAATATCATGAAATTTAAATTGGAGTATATGGATATGAGGTTTTTTGTGACATTATACCAATAGATGTTTGTCATATTTTGTTGGGTGAACCATGGAAGTTTCATAGGAAACATATACATGATGGGAGGGAAAATACTTATAGATTTACAAAAGATAAAGTGAAACGTGTACTTCTACCATTGAAAGAGGGTGCTGAATGAATGATTGATATTGCAAGAGTAATGTTAGTAAATTGCATGAAATTCCTAAGAATGTGAAGAATAAAATAATTTATTTTTAATTTTACGAGAAAAGAAGATGACACAAAAGTGGGAGAAGAAAATGCAAGAGTACATCCTCATTTTCTAACTTGTTGACATAGTATATTGATATTACTTTTAATAGTTTTTTAGAAATATTTTTGCTAGAGAGAAGTCATAATATTTATCTAATTTAAGGAGAAATTTTACCTAATAAAGTGACACATAGGTTGACACCAACTAAAAATGAAGAATTGAACTAGAAAGTTGCATAATTGTTGAAGGATTGATTGTAAAATAAAGTTTCATTCCATGTGCAATACTACCAATTCTAGCACCAAAGAAAGGAGGGGCATAGAGAATGTGTAGAAATTATAGAGCTATAAAAAAATTTACTATCAAGTACAAATTTCCTTGACAAAGGTTGAATGATCTTATGGATTGTTAATGTGGCACAAAATATTTCAACAAGATAGATTTGAAAAGAGGATGTCAACAAATCAAGATTAGATTTAAAACTTACATGTTTGTCAAAATTTCAATTTTAAACCGTTTATCAAATATTGAAAAATCACATCATCAAAATTTGACTAACATCGGGCACAAATTTAAAGAAATGAAAATTTCATTGATTAAATATCGTGAGGCACCTGATGATACTCTAATTACAAGGACATCTTTCACGTAGTTCTTAATATATTTTGCAATCAAATGAGTTAGTTCTATTTTTCATTGAGTTGGTGCTCCTATATTTCAGCTTGGAGTTTTTTCTTTGTATTTAATTGATTTAAAGTTCATATTTTATAAGGAGTTGGTGCTCTATTGTATTCAGTGAGAATTTGGTCAGTGAGACCAAATGATAAACAAATTATGAGGATTGGATTGGTTCTTCATACCCAACCAATTTAAACAATGGGTTTTCCCTTTCTAGGGGTTTCCACTTATAAATCTTGTGTCATGGTGATCTTTAAATGTTTATACTGAAGTTTGTGTGATTGAAAGTTTAATTTTAGTTTTAGCATCATTGATTCACCCTCTAGGGTGAGACTCGGAGCATTCCACAATAGTCAATTTTCTTTTTGTAGCTAGGGTTCATCTTTCCTCTGATTCATTTGATCATTTGAATTGAACATACCTCTCATGGGTGATGACCCTTTGGTAATTTTAGTTGCTCAATTCTCATGATTTGATCAACATACCAGCTTTGCAACTTAGAATGATTTTTAGTAGAAAATTTTGCCTCCTTTTGAAGAAAATTGATACCTTTTGTCATTTTCAAAGACATACCAATTATCTTTGATTATCTAGAACAACAAGCCCTGCAAAAAAAATCCTAATGTGTTGCCTCTTTGTTTGCAATGAGGGTTGGTATGTCAAATTGAGCACCAACTATTGCTAGTGTGTCAACATGTTTGTTCTAGCTTCTAGGGATAGCTTGGATGTCAAAACCCTTAGAAACCTCAATCAAATCCCAAATATGTGTTTATAGGATTTGAGTAGGTTACCCTAGTTACCTCTAAGCTTTTACTTGGTGAACAACCAACTCACCTATTCCCAAAGACTGGCAACAATTTGATCTCTCCTTTTGTGCAAGTCAATCTTTGATGAGAGCTCCAGTTACTCACATTATTATGCAACAAATTAAAGTCTAAAAAGAGAAATAATAATTCTCCTTACTTGGATATACTAGAATTATACCACACCACAACATTCTTGTTTCTAGAGCCATTAAAGAATAACTATAACCCATCTAGGTCTTCTGAACCTTCATGAGATTAAGACATGAGTGTTTTCTGATGAATGCAGTAGTGCCAAGAATAGTTCCTTCATTCAAAAAGTGGGTCAAATTGAAATGCATTACCCCACTCATCCAATAAGCAATTAGGGACTTCCTCCAAAAGAGTAGCAGGCTCATGGAAAAAGAACTCATCCATTTGGTCATGCAATGTGCAATTCATATTTATGAGACTAGGAGTGTAAGGTTCAATATGATCAATTAAATCGCTTCACTATGGTTTACTTGGTACTATTCCCTAGTCTAGAATAGCATATGGGACCAATTTGAATATAGGCATCCACCTATCTTAGTAGTAAACTCTCTAGATAGGCATATGGAAAAAAAAGGTGAGTTCAATGACAAAACTATCTTGCAACACAATGTGGCCAAGGCATGCATGTAAGGTCAACTCTAGATCTTTGATGACCCCCATTGTCTTGACATTGGTGCCATCCAATTGCACAAATCCCCTAGCCACAAGTTCATACTTAATGCCAAGAAGATTAACTACTTTTTTTGGCATAACAAAGCTTCTAACCCCAAATCAATCATACAATTATGTGTTATATGATCTCCAATAATTAAGGACAAATAGA
>VCHN02003542.1:0-13921 GCA_007115665.2 Sequoiadendron giganteum | reverse complement strand
GTCTTGAAGAAACTCCTCCAAAACGGAGTCATAACATTGGAAGAACCTAAACCATATGACCTTGGTCAGTTTAAGCCATCATGGTGGGATGATAATGTGTTTGTTGATTTCCACCATGTCAAAGGGCACAAAAAATCCTCTTGCTGCCAGTTGCAAAATCTAGTACAAGACCTTATTGAAAAACACACCATTGAGTTAGGAGGTCAATCATTTATGTCTAATGCAGATCATACAATCCACAAGAACCCACTGCAGGATTGCGGTTCTAGTAAACCCTCCACATCTGGCACCAAGAACACTGATAACCAAGCCAATAACATTTGTTCTACCTCAAATTATTCTGGCAGTATCATCATCAACAACTTGTGAACAACTGATGAAGAACAATGTGTCAATACCATTACCATTAAAAAGGCATCGGACTGCAACGTTACAACACGTAAAGGCAAGGTCACCATCCCAAGTCCCTTTGCACGTTAGCCTAAAATCACCATACCTGGTTCGTCTGCCAGACAGTCAAACCGTAAACCAAGGTTCAACCTTATTGAGCAACTGAATAAAACACCCTCTCAAATATCCATTCTTGAATTACTCTGCATCTCACCTGCACATAAGGCCATCTTGGATAAAGTCTTGCAAGAGTTTTCCATCCCAACTAACATGGATGTCAACCACTTTGAAACTATGGTTGGATATCTAAATTTGCCTCATCACATTACCTTTTCAGACAGTGACTATTCCTCACCCAAACCATCTCATAATGATTCCCTTAATATTTAGGTTTTTGTCCACAAACACAAGGTTAGACAAGTCTTAGTAGATGGCAGAGCAGGATTGAACATCTTCTCTCTAAAATTGGTTAAAAATCTTGGCTTCTCTGATGCATGTGTAGATGTTACCAAGAGCATTGTCATCAAGGCGTATGATGATGAAGAAAATTCTTCTAAAGGCATTATCACAATTTCACTCCGGGTGGGACCAATTATTATAGATACAACATGCCAAGTCTTGGATCATGACATACATTACAATATATTACTTGGTCACCCTTGGATTCATGCCCTAAAGGTCATTCCATCCACATACCACCAATGCTTGAAGTTCCCTTTTGATGGCACTAATATAACTATCCCTGGAGATCATAATCCATTCCAATATTGTACCAATCTATAAAATATAGCTAAACACTAGGTACCCATAAATCAGGAAGCCTCGATGTCTGCCTCTTCCAAATATATTGACCAGTTTGCACTCACCAAATCATCCATTCCATCACCTTCTGCCACACCATCTTCCTTGGCCTCCATACCAAGTAAAGACTTCCAGATCGAGGACCTTGGCTTTGGAGAGTTCAAATTGAATACGGCTTACTTTATTACTACAATGCCTAAGCCACCTAAAGTCTATGGTAGACCATGCTTTGCAATCGAACCCAAGACAACTTTTCAGGTCCCACCAAAAATGGTTTTCATGCTATGGGGGGATATGAGTAATGAAGTCATCATCAACATAGCTAACTGGCTCTACAAAGACCCAGAAGTGTTACCTCCACTACCAGTGCATCTCTACGAAAAGGGCTTTGATATATGCAAGGCACTAGGTTTTGATGGTGCAAGTGGCTTTGGAAAAGCTAACAATGGAAGGAGGGAACCTATTATCATTTTTGCAAGACCAAGATACATAGGGCTAGGGTTTCAACAAGTAGGAACTGATGATGAATGTACCTATGAACTATGAAGTGAGGACGTAATGGCTCCAAAAAGTGTCGAGGCAAGCGAAGAATCCCTTACCGAAACTGAATCCAATGAATGGGAATGGGGATATGAGAAAAACCCTAAGTGATTATGACATTGACGAACTATTCTTGGAACCTGGCCAACTCCCCTTTAAAGAAAGATCCTGACAAGAGTACAATATTGATCCTATTGACCGACACTCCAAAAATAAGGAATGGGTAAGCATTCCTTGGAATCCGGAAGAACATAATTTGTCCTCAGCAACACTTGAAATCTCTCGCCCCATAGCTGAACCCACCTGTGAGCTTGAAACGCCTGAACCAACTGTCCATACCTTTGAAATTCCATCCAGTAGTCATAATGATGATACTTTTGTACCCTATTATGACTATGAATTTGACTCATCTGAATCTGAATACGGGCCATCCATTGCATCTGACACGGAAGTTAATTTTGACAACTTTCCCTTCACACTTGAGGCTTCAATTTGCACACTTTCTGCATGTTCCCCATGTTTTACCAACATTGACGATGGGATTTCAGTTGTCTACCCACAACTGATTGACTGAGACCAACAAGAACCACCAGTGATGGACATGTTTCAGAATGATGAGGCAATAGTAGAATTCATGGGACTCTAAGAGGGCATACCATGGGGTGATCAAAAAATAAGATTTTCCATTGACCTAGATTGTGCAGCTTACTTTGGGGAGGCTGTGCAATCCTCCAGTCTCAAAAAGGCATAGAATAAGACACAAAAAGAAACATCTTTAGGTGAAAACCGCAAGGCACCTTCTGACAGCAAAATAGTAAAAAGAAAGGTCTTATCCGAAGGTGAAAACCTCTCTGAGGCGCCTAAGGATGGAGGATTGCAATTTCTCCCCATAACATAGGACAAATCAAAAATGCTAATTGAAGACACCATCAAAGCTAACATAAACACACCAGATAATCCCAAAATGGTTCTCTTAGATGCATCATTAACAGATGAAGAAAAACCTGAGTTCGAACAATTCTTCACAAAAAGGAAGTTTATATTTGCATGGTCATATGCCGACATGCCAGGCCTAGATCCAGAAATGGTATTGCATCATCTTTCGTTAATTCCAAATATGAAACCAGTCAAACAAAAATTATATAAAATGCATCCACAGATTTCACTACTTGTAAAGGTTGAACTCAACAAGTTACTGGATGCGAGATTCATAAGATCAATAGATTATGCTAACTGGATATACAACATTGTCCCTGTCACAAAGCCAAATAGAAAAATCCGTATCTACATGGATTTCAAGGACCTGAATAAGGCTTGTCCAAAAGATGATTTCCCATTGCCAAATATATACATGATTGTTGATCTCACAGCAGGGTATGAGATGCTATCCCTCATGGATGGTTTCTTGGGCTATAACCAAATCCGCATTACAACTGAATATGAACACAAAAAAACATTCACTTGCCCATGGGGAACATACTATAGGAATGTGATGCCTTTTGGCTTAAATAATGTAGGTGCCACATACTAGAGAGCCATGACAACAATATTTCATGACATGATGCATATCCTAATGGAGAATTATGTGGATGACGTTTTGGCCAAATATTTGACAAGGAAGGACCATCCCAAGGTCCTAGACAAAAATTTTAGACGGGTGGAAGATTACAAGGTTCGTTAGAACCCAAAAAAATGTGTCTTCAGGGTCACATTAGGTAAATTATTGGGCTACATAGTCTCACAACGAGGCATAGAGGTCGATCTTGCTAAAGTAAAAGAAATTCTAGACATGCCTCCACCAAATGGAATTGGCGAATTGAGAACAATTTAGGGTAGACTGCAGTCCATCTGGCGCTTCATCACACAGTTGGTAGACAAGTGTCAACCATTTCAGTACCTATTACACAAAAGCATACCCTTTGTATGGACACAAATTTCACGCAACCTTCGAACAAATCAGACAATATCTATTGACATCACCTTTCTTAATGTCGCCTATTGAAGGCAAGTTGTTGATCTTGTATGTCTCGGCAACTACAAATGCACTAGGGGCATTATTGGCATAAAACGACCATGAGGAGAAATAAAGAGCCATATGGGTGCTGGCAAGAAATTGAGTTCACTTTTTGGTCAAAAAGTGGAAGTGTTTTCTCTGATTTTCAGAGTTTGACACATTTGACCTTAAAATTTGAAGCACTTAGAGATGAAATACTCAAACAAGTCACTAATCATAAAATGTAGTACTCAGAGTCTAGTTTCCAAATATGTAATTTATTTCAATACCCACATTGTACAAATTGAGTTTCAATAGGCTTTTGTAAAAACCACTATTAAAAAGTCATTTTTTTTACCATACCATGCACATGTACGACATCGATATTTTGACTTAAATTATCATATTTTTCTAAATCCTTTTGGGAAAAGACTTGTGACTCACTGAAGCGTGCCCTGGATATTTTTTTGTAATTTTTTATTGAATATTTTTTTTTTGTTAATTTTTTATCAGGCATATTTGATGTTTAGAAAAATCGTCGTGTACGACACGCATAAGATGACCTAAAGTTATTTTTTTTGCTTTTTTAAAAAAAAAAAATTGAAAAGAATTGTTTGAAGTTTGCCCTTTTGCAATCCGTTCGTCAAAATGTTATGTTGATCAAAATTTATTAAAATAGTAAAAAACATTGATATTTAAAGTTTATGGACCAATTTCATTAGAAATTAATTGAAAAATAGAAAAAATAATTCAATTGTAAAAAAAATTACATATTTGAAATTTGCATTGTCTCATCTAAAATGGGTTTTAATTTCGTTAAAAAATTCTACAAAAAAAGTCATCAGCCATATGTCCAAACTCTATTTTTTTCCCTAACATTGTTAGAACCTTCAAGTTGCAGGTCAAACTAGCTTGAAGACCTAGGTTCAGACTCCCAACGCTTTTCCCAAACCAAAATCCAAAGCAAAAACCTGACCACAAGGCCAAAAAAAATTCAAATTAAAAAAAACGGGATCTTGTTTTAAACTCGGGATCCCGTTCCCTATAATCAAATCCGATGAGCGTTGATAGCAGAACGGGATCCCGATTTGTAAATACGGGATCCCAATTACCCATTCTGTTGTCAACGGTCACTAGATTAATATAAAGAAACGAGATCCCGAGTTTGAAATGGGATCCCGTATCTTTAAATACGGGATCCCGATTACAAATCGGGATCCCGTTTTAAACTCGGGATCCCGTTTCTCTGTCAGCTGTGTTTTTTTAAATACTGTCAATTTTTATTGTGAAGTGTGTAACTTCACATGTATGGCCGAGAATAGTGAAATTGCTCTATTTTTTTCATTGAGCATTTTTTTTACAGGTGGTGAATTGCATTTTTGATATTTTTTTTCAAAGGAGGCATGAAGAAATTAGTTTTAAAGTAGAATTGTGCTAGTTTTCTACTTGTTTTGAGGAACACAAGAGGAAATATTTAGTCCTTTTAGGTCTTCAACTTCCAATTTGAATCGGATTTTTTGAAGAATTTCACTATTTACATTCATTTGTGCTTGAGAATTTTATAATCATGGGAAATAAATTTCGTTATAAGAGGAGGAAGACATTGACTCCTGAAGAAATTGAAGCAAACAAAGAAAAGGAGAGATAGAGACAAAGAGAAAGAAGAATGAGAATTAAATCAATGAATGATGGGGGAGCATCCAATTCCACAACTATTGAAGATGCAAACATAGAGGAGACCATGGTTGTAGATGAAGCGAATTTGCAAGAAGTCAATTTGGAGAAGAATATGATTATACAATCAAGTCCTACTATGTCTTCAAATCCCTCTTTCAATGCTATGGATAATGTTTCAATATGCACAAATCCAGGTACTTCTTCAAATCCACATGTTAGTGAATTTGTAAATTAGTATGTAGAAATTTTACAAGATGTTGGACTTAACGATGTTGACATTGATAATATTCAAAGAAATGAAACTTTTATAGAATTTGTTGAAAATGATAGTGAGAATGATCCTTTTGTTGAAAATGAAATTGAGAATAATCCTGTTATTGAAAATGAAAAAAAAAACCGTTTTGTTGATGTAAATGAAAATGAAAACCGTTTAGTTGATGTAAATGAAAATGAAATCCGTTTTGTTGATGAAAATGAAGATGAAAATGTAAATCGTTTTGAAGTTGAAAATGAAAATGAAAATGAAATTGAAGATGAAAATGAAGATGAAGATGAAAATCTAGAATGTGATGTTGAATTTAATGAAAATACTTTTTTTAAAATTGAAAGTGGTGTTTTCGATAATCTTCCTGGTCAAATTTCTTGGAGGCAGATAAGAAAACATGCAAATAAAATATACAATGAATTCTTTTATCGTGAAAAACTTACAATTCAATGTCAACTAATGATGCAATTGATGAGAATGCAAAAAATGAGGAAAATAATGAAAAGGTTAGGCTTTTTTGTTAAACCAAAAAGAAAAGATCAATCATTGAAACATGCTATGTGTACTGTTGCTAGTGCCATTCAATCGATTGGAAAAAATAGTCAATCTAAAGATAAAAATGCAGCAAGAAGAGCTATAACAACTGCTATAGTTAATAAAGCAACTTTGAATAAAAGAATGGTAAGAAATATTAGTGAAGTTTTAAAAATACATCCTAAAAAATTGCAAAGAGCGGCAAAAAGAAGAATAATTATAGAAAATGATCCTATCAACCAATGTTGGAGTTTCAGTGGTCGACTCCCGAGGTCTGATATGAAATTGAATGTTGAAATTAAATCTTTGATTGAAAAATATTGGCATGAAAATACTAGGGTTTCATCTAATGCTAGAGATGTTTTAAAATTAAGGGTGGGGTCCAAAGTTCGCGATCCTCACCCAAAACACTTATTAGATACAACACAAACTGAATTTTATAGAAAATTTTGTGGTGATTTAGTGTTACCCGGTAATATTAAAATAAGTCAAAGGTCTTTTGAAAAATGTAAACCGTGGTATGTAAAAATTAATAAGCAACGAATATCTTGTTGTTGTAAAACACATGTTCAATTTTGTTATTTTTATGATGTTTTTCGATATATACGTTGTACCTTGCATACTAACATGATTATATAGGAATGCGGTATTAATATGCCACCTGAAGCAATAAGGGAATTTATTTCAAGTTTGTTTTGTGAAAGATCTAATGGTAAATTGTTTTATTTAAGTTCTTGTATTTCTAGACAATGCATTGACTGTGGAAACCTTTCATTCTTAGGAATTTGTATGCATGAAAGTGTTGATAATGATTTTGGACAACAATTAGTAGAAGTTAAAAGATTTAAGAATGTTCACTATTCTTTAAAAGATGGAAAAATAGGAAAGCGTTGTGATTTAGTTACAAAAAAGTTAGTGTGCATGCATTCATGAGTGAATTTAAGAATAAGATAGTACCAAAATATATCATGCACTCTCAACATGCTGATGGCTTGATGGCCAATTTCGCGCATGTAGAAACACATTTCCAATTGGTACTATACTTTCAGTGGTTGATTTTGCAGAAAATTATACTCTAGCTCCGCAAGAGGAAATTCAATCATAGTATTATAATTCAGTGCAAGTAGCTATGTTTGTCCATATTGTTTATAGACATGCAAATAATAGCACTGAGGATGATAGAAAAGTTCTGAGGGAGTATCATTTTTATTTGAGTGACAACCGATTACACTCATCAAAGTTTGTTCAATATTGTTTCAGTATATTTTACAAAAAATTAAGAGAAAGAGGAATCCATATGGAAGAACACCTCATATGGTCAGATAATTGTACAGGGCAGTTCAAAAATGCTCGAATGTTCTATTGGTTAAGTAGGATTCACAAAGAACTTAATGTCCAACATATATGGAGTTTTTTTGAAGCTGGGCATGGTAAAGGAGAACATGATGGAGCTGGTGCGTGTGTCAAAAGAATTCTTGCTAGAGAACAATTAAAATTTAAAGATGCACGTGGGATTGTCGATTGGTGTAATACAATATTATCTACACCTGGTTTGAGTGAGTACTCTAGAGTTCATCGATTCTTTTGGTTGGTTGAAGAAGATAACATTGTACCTAGAGTTGACTGTGAAATAATTAGTGGATCTACTAAATGGAATTCGTTTAGGAGTTTCGTTTAGGAGTTTGACAACAAGCACATGGACTATCTGGACACGGGAGCTTGCATTTTTTTTCTAGTTTTGCATCTCAGGAGATTGGGAAGCATGTGAAAATACAAAATGGGTTGAAAAGTGGGAACAAAGATCGTTGACACCTTCACAAGCACATGATCAATATGAAAGAACTATTGAAGAAAATGATCAAGTGTTTGCATCTGAAGACTATGACCGTGTTTCAGACCTTGTACAAGAAGGTAATTTAAGTCAATTTATTTCATTTAATTTGTCTTTATTAAGTTATTTTGTAATACTAATTTTTTTATATTGCTATGTGCAAGTTATTAAATCAAATTTTGTTTGCAGGACATGTGTATGTTGTTGTTGCACCTGAGGGGAATGAAGAGCAAACAGAATATTGGTTGGCTCATTGTGTGGAGAGTAAACATAAGTTAATATCACCTCGAGAAGATGATGATGGCTATCATTATCCAACAGGTACCATGATCCCCTTAAGACATCCCCTTAAGCAAATTTTGATAACAATTTTTTTGATCCCCTTAAACAATATTTTAGAACAAGTTTTTCATCTCATTAAGAAATATTTGAGAACTTATATGATGATTGTTTTCATATTTTCCAATAGGATCGGTTGTGGTTGTTGGCACTTGGCTACGAAAATACCTAGCAAGGAAGAATGGTCTACCTGCATTCGAAGATTATGAACCGCATAAAAAAATTATACATTATTCACATTTGGTGGTGGCAACAAATATAAAACTAGATTGGTATCCCGGAAGACCTACAAATAAAGTGTTATGGACAATTTCTATGGAAGAGCATGAGACAATCATAGATGCATTGCAAAAGAGAGAGGATGCATATGGTACAATAGAATAAGTAAATACATGTAAATATAGTTTAAGTTTTATATTGTCTTTTTAAATAGAGGTAATTATTAGTAAAAATATATTTAAATACATGTTTTGATTACATATTGATATTGCTTGTACATTAATAGTTTAAATTGATTTATTATCCTTTTTTTGTATCCTTAAGCCATCATTGCATTGATCTCATACTTTGAAAAAAAAAGGAGAGGATGCATGGATTCAACCTACACACGTGTGGAATACTTTTAAATGCAGGTACTTGAGTTGTGTACATATAGTTAGTTTTATATAAATTAAATTATGTATGTTTTGATGATTTCATTGATATTGCTTGTACCTTTTTGATATTAGGTGGTGTGAAGACCTACTACATTATGGGCATGAGTTTGAGATGTTCTTGAGATGGCATATCCAAATTTTGTAAACATTGTTTTGAGATGACATAAATGTACATATATGTCCTTGTATGTCTTCAAATCACTAAATTTCATGTATACATTATTGTTAAGTCAATTATATATTTAAGATGTTGTATTATGACCCCTTAAGACATCCCCTTAAGACATTGTATTATGACCCCTTAAGGCATCCCCTTGAGACATTGTATTATGAACCATTAATACATTGTATTATGAACCCTTAATACATTCTATTATGAACCCTTAAGACATCCCCTTAAGACGTTCTATTATGAACCCTTAAGACATCCTTTAAAGGCGTTCTATTATTAACCCTTAAGACATCCCCTAAAGACGTCGTAAATTATGATTTATTGACTAATTATTGATTGACGTGAATTGAATAAGTTCATTGACTAATTAGAGCTAATTATTGAATGTACATATCATGTATGAGATCACTAAATTTGTAAACTATAAATATTAAAATGTCCTATTAATTTCAACTTTAATTTCATATTTATATTTAATTTCACATTAATGTCCTATATTAATATCTTGAATATGTACATAAAATGCATAAATGTATATGTGTAAATTAAAATTTCAAACAATAATAAAGTCCATAATTTATGTAAATATATTAAGTGCATGAAAAAAAGTCCATCATAGTACAACCCATGAACTAAAGTCCAACTAAGTACTCAAGAACCATGAATTTTAAAGTCCAATAGAGTATGTGACAAACCAAAAATATAGTCCACAAAATAAACAAATATAACCCACAAAATCATGTTTCTAGGTCATGTATTGTCTCTATAATCAAGAGACGTCTTCATGCCATGCAGACTATGCAGATGACCTGAAACACTCTATACAAGAGAAAGATGAAATCATATGTAAGACAATGAAAAACAATTTAATGAAAATTTAATTTATAATTCATCATATTAAAATTAAATTACCGTCATATCTGGGTTTGGATGCTCTACTGCACCTGAAGCAACCTCTACATTCTCTGAATCAATCTACACAAACAAAACAAAAAAAGTTGAGATTAGATGCACAAGTCTACAATTAAAAATGATTTAATTGAAATTAATTTATAATTTATCATATTTTAATTGTACCATATCCATAGGTTGTGCACCCTCTTCTAATGGACATGTTTGTACATTCTCAACTACTAGATGTGTCACATGCTATAAAAGAAAAAGAATTTAAAACATGTATTAGCTCAAATTATATTAATATTCAATTCGAAATTTAAAATTATTTAGTTATATATTCACAATATATAATTTATAATTGAATTTAAATATAATAAAAATTTTAAATTACCATTTGATCTGGAGCCTGCTCCACATGCCCTCCTGGAGGTGTAACTATGTCTGGGTTAGGGCTGAAAGTCGCACTAACAAATTCCTACAAGATCAAAGTTAAAGCATGTACATACTTGAATTAGGTAAATATATATATATTCAAGTTTGCACATTTTGTGTAGAAATTTATTTAAACAACCTAAAAATCAGAGGCCTCACGAGTAACCGCATAATCTAATGTTTTCCCGATGCCCATTCTGATTGTGGTATCAACCTAGACAGACATGTAGACACATGTAACACAAGCTTATAATATTTTCAAGTGTACATGCACATTTCATATATATAGTGAATTAAAAATTCATAATTGTAACTATACTAATGTAAGTTAAACAATTTACAATATAAATGTACCTACCCCTAGTCTATGATGGTCGATAGTGGAGGAGTGCTCGACAACCCCTTGGGTGGAATCGACGTGGAAGCCGATTGACTCGCCTAAACCAACATTAATATTTCAAACATATATGTTATTCTATTATAAATTTAAAACTCAAGTTAAAAATCATTTCATTTATAATTTAAAAAATTGAAATCAAAATACCCCATAAGGGTTGCCGATTAGGACTAGTGTCGATGTATGTACTCATGGAACGAATGATTGCCCCATCATTACTATAGTTTGTACACCAAATAGTTTGATTGTTAAAATGTATTGCAAACTTTACTTTGATATATACATTCATCAAAATTCTTATAAAATGAATGTGTAGATGCATATTTATACCTGTGTACCGGTGTCCTCAGGATGTTTGCCTCTTGTAAGAAACTCTACAAATGAATTGATGTGACCAAATGAACCACTAGAATCTCCACGTCCACCTGAACTAGGTGTGGCCTGATCAGGTCCATAGCATAGGAGATGGCAACTGGTACATACATGTGGGATGGGCCTCGACACTCCTGGAGTGGTACTTGGACCAGCTCCATAGAACACTCCTCCATCATCATCTCTATGCTCCCCACCCGCTATCGCAAAAGCATGCTGATCAAGGTCTCTTGCGAGTGTACTAAGGGAACCTAATGTCAAGACCATAGATCGATGATGCATAGGTGCAGGAATAGGAGGACCAGGAGCAACAACAAGGGGTTGTGCATGCACAGGGCATTGGGGATCAACCCTTGCCCCTAACCTCTATTGTGGCATGCCGCCACCAACACCCTAAAATGATTTAAAATCAAAATAATTGGGCTTGTGCCCCATAACAAACTCTACATATAATTTCCTCAAAAAATACAATGGGCACTCCCAATTAGCATGTGGGGGACTATCAAAAACCATATACCATCGATCCCAAAAATGTGCACTCATCTATGGATGTATGCACCACCTCATGGATATTCTAGATTTGTTGGCAAGAATGGGTTGTCGAGTAACGGGGTCGAGAAAGTAGGGGGCTAGGTGGGCTTTCATTATTTTAAGGTCTAATATTTCTTTATAAGAGAGACCATCAGCATAAAATTGTCTCATTTGTTCTCTGTCTTGTCTATGCCTATCTAGATTATAATCAATGGTCCTGATGGCATCCACAACGATTTGCATTGCAGATGCAAAACATCTAACATGGGGTGGAATTAATGCTTGACTCTGCATAGCATCGATTTGATTCTGTATTGATCCAACTTGATCATTTATGTGTGCTCGTAAGCGAGCCTCATCAAATGCAATAGGTTGTGGAGGTGGAGGTGGAGGTGAAGATGGCTGAGCTGGTGGATTGATGATATCATCAATATTAAAATCATCCATGATATGAGATATAAGTGTGCACCTGCATTAAATTATACTAAATTAACATACAAACTTAAAAAATTACAAGAAATAGTTAAATTTGAAACACACATGCAAATTTGTTTAAATATGATACATGCATACATATATTAAGATCATATAAAATTGAAACGCACATATACATTGATTGAACTTGATCAAGTAAACTATGTACATACATTTAAAATAAAAAAATACCATGCATTTAACATACATACATTTAAAATAAAAAATACCATGCATAATTTGCATGCATACATCATTAAAGTAAACTATGTACATACAGATTTCAAAATTTAACAACTATATGTGCAATTTTAATACATGTGTACATAGTAAACAATAAAATTGAAACATTCACAAAAAGCTCATTTTATGTCTAACGCATGTATATATATCCATCTAGAACCATCCATCTAAAAATATCCATCTAGAACCAAAATCATAAATTCACGTCACACAAAATATCCATTGTTCACCAAATTCATCACACAAAATATCCATCTAGAACCAAAATCATAAATTCACGTCACACAAAATATCCATTGTTCACCAAATTCATCACACAAAATATCCATCTAGAACCAAAATCATAAATTCACGTCACACAAAATATCCATTGTTCACCAAATTCATCACACAAAATATCCATCTAGAACCAAAATCATAAATTCACGTCACACAAAATATCCATCGTTCACCAAATTCATAAATTCATAACTATTTAAGATCATTGTCTTAATTTAAAAACTATTGTGGCTTTCTACTGCATCTCTTCATTTATTTGCATTTTTCCTTTTCAGAATCAGAAGTTCTCCTCTCCTCTATCCATTGTCGATGCTCATCTAAGATCCCATCCATAGCCCTGATAGCATCAACAATGGTTTGCATCCTAGATGCAATCATCCTCACAATTGGTGCGACAAATTTTTCATTTTGAATAATGTTAATTTGATCTTGGATGGTTCTAACATTGGAATTGATCCGTGCTTGCAAACGAGCACCATCGATTTCAGGTGGTGGAGGTGGGGGGTTATGAGGTGGAGTGGGTGGAGGTGGAGGTGAAGGTGGTGGAGATGGAGGGCATGGAGGTTGATTGCGAATATTATTGAATCGATCCATGTGATATCTAGAAGATATGAGTGAACCTACATTAGATTTGTAATTTCAAAATGTAAGATACATGTTTAGGATTTATACCCTTAAACCATTCAATATAAATGGCCTAATTGAATACATATGATAAAATAAACTTTTAAGCCTCATTTATGTTTAAGGCAAGTTACTTGAATGAAAATACAATTAACTATTAATATTAGACAATTTATGAATGTTATAGGGTTTACGGTTTAGAGTTTAACATAGACCCCCTTAAGCCATCCTACCACCCTAAACCATAAATTAATCAACCTAGATCATGAAAAAATAACATGGCTTAAGGGAATCAAATTTGGTGGAGTTGCCTAAGGCAACCAAATTTGATTTTAAGGTTGTAAGACAAAATGAATGCTTTATTGAAGAGCATTTTCTTGTGGAACAATTGATTGAGATAGGTCTTGTTTCAAATATCATTCATATTATAATCTTGCACAATCTTGTTATTGTTAAATTTGGTTGCCTAGTTTA
>VCHN02004137.1:0-12535 GCA_007115665.2 Sequoiadendron giganteum | reverse complement strand
GATCGTTCACCATCATTTCTAATAAAGTTGGCTTGTTGAAATTCTGCATTTTCTTGGATTCAAGGGTTAATACCTCTCTTTCTTCTATCCTATTTTACACTAACAATGTATCCATCCTGTATCCACACTCTTATCTTGCATAAACATGCCATATCCATCTCATACATAATCACATCATCTCATTTTCATAGTCATTTAAGTTGTTTAGGATAATATAAATTTGTTATTCGAAGCATCTTCCAAACATTTCATTTCCATCATCATTATCATATAGATCATATAGTCTAACCATCCATACATTCATTTTGAACCTCTTTGTCATGATATTAACCTCATTTTTGCTTGATCTCTTGAGGGGGCAATGTACTAACATACTTATTTCGGCTAGGGCATCAAACAAAATTAAAAAAACAATTAATTTCGATGTCAGTAGCATCATTCTTTGAACAAATGCAACAAGTACATTGCTTCAAAGAGGGGCAAAATATAGACATGAAAAACTAACATCACGCATCCCGCTCTAATTAACATTCAATTATGCTATTATTCAATTAAATAAATTTATTGATTAATTCCCTAAGGTTCATCATGCTTAATTAAATAAATCAAATTATTTAATTAAGTCCTAAAGTTCTTCTCATTTGATTCATTAAATCAAAATGATTTAAATCAAATGTCAAACCCCTAATATCCTCTAGGTTAATTAATCTAAATTAATTAACCTCTAATCATGATCACCCATTCTCCAGCTTTTGACTCAACTTGAGTCAAATCTAAACTCTCAACTAACCCAACCACTTGCACCAATAAATCATTTATTTGATTTATTAATTCTTCTAATTACATTCAAAAGGGCATCAAGATGGAATATTCTACAAATTTGAATCTTCCCTCCAAAGGACTTGTTCCTTCCAACAAAGCATTAAATGCTTTTTGCACAAATCAAAGTTGGCATTTAAGGCACCTTTCATCCCCCCTAAACATGTCTTTTCATGCAAATTCAAATTTGAAATTGGCACATTGGCCAAGACTTGCACATTCCTCACCCTCTCACACCTTGACAAGTGGCATCTTGTCATTGGCCCATGAATGATCCCACATTCATCAATTTGGCCTCTCCTCTCTTCAAGTTCAACTATAAGTTGAAGGCTTCTCTCCTTCAAACAACAACACTTTTTCATGCAAGGTTACTCTCTTCATTTGAGAATCAATCTTTCCCATCGCAACAACACACAATTTGACAACACACTTCATGCAAGGTTACTCTCTTCATTTGAGAATCAATCTTGCTCTTCATCATCTACAATCTACACACATTTTGAAAGCATCTACACTACAGACAACTTGAGTTCAAGCATCTCATTGTCTATCATATCACTAAGCTTATCAAGGATTGGGAAAGGGCTCTTTCACATATTCAAAGAGCACCAATCCACTATGGGATAGGAATGATTCATGTTTTTGCATTGTTCTTATTAGTTGCATTGTTTAACATGATTCTATATTTCATAGATATGTTTGAGTTTGCTGATTTAAATTAACTTGTGCTAACAAGATGAACTAATTTAAATCCATTTGCAGATTTTAGCATCCACATTAGTTAATCATATTAGTCCTAAGTTGCATTTAATCATTTAATAAAGTTGTTGAGATAATATTCCCTTCTAGAAGATGAGTTGTCTTTTCTAGAACTTATCTCCATCTTGTTATCATTCCCTAGGTAGTTGGTTAGGGTTTCTTGTTGTCACATGAAGTGTGATTTGAACACTTGGCAACATCCTTTGCATTCTAGGTTTAGCACTTTCCTATATAATCAGGCATATGTACTCTTTGTAAATCATTCTAGAATCAATATAGCAATCTCTATTTGAATTCCATTATCATACTCTCTGTGTGGTTGAATATTTCTTCCTGGCAAAGTTCCTCCTTTGAAGACTGCAGCTTCATCAAGGACACCTGTGCATCCATTATTCCAACAAAGGTGACATAACTAGAGAACTTGTGAGGTCTCTTGCTTTCTTTGAAAGCTCCTCTTGGGGCTACAAAACTTTCTACCTCCTGCATTATCCTACGAGCCCAAAGAGGCCTTTTCTTTCCAATCACAATATCTAAAGGCCCATCAGTAGGATCCAAGGGTTCAACTGGATCATCATCTTCTTTAGGTTCTAGAGCCTCCTTCAGGTTCTCTGGAGTATGGTCAACTTCCATATCTTAAGGAGCTTCTTCTTCATCGATCTCCATAGGAGTGCCCTTGGATCTTCTGAAAGCAACATCTTCCTCAAATGTGACATCTCTACTAATCCCAATAGACTTTTTTCTTGGTATGTAGATTTTGTAGGCTTCTGATATCTCACTATAACCTACAAGAATTCCCTTCTTCCCAGAAGGTTATAACTTTGTTCTGTTTTCCTTTGGAATATGAACATACACTAGACAACCAAAGATCCTCAAATGACAGACTTCTAGTTTCACCCCTGATAATGCTTCTTCAGGAGTTTTATTCTCCAAGATCCGACGGGGAATCCTATATTGAACATAGACGGCTGTCCTAGATGTCTCAGCCTAAAGAGAGATTTGTAGATCTTGATCATGGATCATATCTTTTACTGGTTCTACAATAGATATATTCTTCCTTTCAGCAATACCATTTTGTTGTGGATTATAGGGAACACTGAACTGCCTCTTATTCCCTGCTTCAATACAAAAATATTGAAAGGTGCCAGAGGTGTATTCTCCACCATTATCGGATCTCAAGACCTTGATCCTTTTTCTAGACAAGTTTTCAACCTGTTCCTTGAATTCTCTGAATCTTTCTAATACTTCTTTAGATTCTTTAGATCTCAAGAAATAAATCCAAGTCTTTCTAGAGTAATCATCAATAAAAATAATGTAATACAAGAAACCACTAGAAGATGCAATAGACATTGGACCACATAAATCAGAATGAATGAGATCAAGAATACATTTAGATCTACTTTCACTTGAATAAAACATACCTTTTGTATTCTTGCCTAGGGCCCATCCTTTGCATGTTCCTAGTTGAATTTTGGAAGACCGGTGACCATCTTCTCCATGATAGGTAATGCTCGAAAGTGGATGTGGGCCAATATTCGATGCCAAAGATCACACATGCTAGAAGAGTTATGTACAAGTGCCTGAAGGGTACGAGTGCATAGCCTGTAAAGACATTCATGTCTGACTCCAATCACTTGAGCAATTTTGAAATTGGATTTCTTTTCCCATATAAGAACTTTTCCCTTAGAAAATGCAACTTGATAACCCTTGTCTTCTAATGCTGAAATGGAGACAAGATTCCTCTTTATCCCTGGAACAAACAGTACATCATTCAACTCCAATGAGATCCCAGAATCCAAGTGAAGACAGGAGTTTCCAACTTCTTTCATAGAATATCTAACATCATCTCTAATAATGACTTGTTCACTAGAGTCACTCTCCACTAAGTTTCGAAGGTGTCCCCTGAAGCCGGTGATGTGCCTAGAGGCACCACTATCAATCAGCCAAGTGTTGGAGTCCGTAGATACATTGCTTGATAATGCTGAGTAGAACAGATAATCACTTGAGTCCTTCTATGGAGCAACTTCTTCAACATTTGCGGTGGCAACTGGCTGCTTAGGTCTGAGAGGACATTCCCTCGCAAAGTTATCATACTTATCACAACGAAATCATTGAATCTTGGACATGTCTCATTTCCTTTGGAAGGCAAGAGCACCATCATTTCCATTTTCTCGATTCCTGTTGAAGAACCCTTTCTTAAAGACTTTTCCTTTCTTCGATGAGTGAGAGGCAAGAACATGTATTTCTTCATTCTTTGAACTTTGGCCAATGCCCCTAGCCATTAGTCTTGACTCCTCTTGAATGTAGTCAATCCTCAATCGATCAAACTTGGGAAGTTTAGATCTTGCACTGATTCCTTGAATAAACGACTCCCATGAAAGTGGAAGACCATTCAGAGAAAGCATAGTCAAGTCTTTGTCATCAATCATGTGACCAATTGTGGAGATCTGATCTCTTATTTCTGAAATCCTCATGAATTAAGTGATTACAGATACTCCTTTCACCATTTTGACATGATTAAGTTGTTGCTTCAGTGCAAGTTCTCGACTGGTGTTGTTGATTTCGTACATCTCTTCCAAAGTTGTAAACATCTCTCTTGCAATATCCAACTTGAAGACAATCGGTACAACATGATCCTTGATGGAATCAACCAACACTTTCTTTGCCCTAGTATCTTTCTTCCTCCACTGCAACTTCTCTTCTTCCTCCTCAGGTTCAGGAACTTTTCTTTTCACAAACTCAGCCAAATCATTCTCTTCTAATGTGAGCATGATCCTGAACCTCCATGATGTGTAGTTCAAAAATGCTTCGAGTCTATCCTCGACCTTTAGACCATTCACCATCTTGAAATTTTGAATTAGGAGATAGATTGAAAAAGATTAGAGTGAGTGCTGCAAACTAAATCTGATCACGATCGTTTTCAAACCCGCTCTGATACCATGTTAGTGTTTCTTAGATAAGATTATACAACTGAAAGTACTTAAAATAATGCAACACATAAGACAATAAGCACAACAAGATACCCTAGGAAAACCCTCCTCTTGAGGGAGAAAAACCCAGCAAATAATTCTCTTATATAAGGTAGAACAAGAGCAGAAATTTGCTTACAACTTAGGCCCAACAATGGCTAATAATTGATGCAATGAAATTGCACCTCTCCTAGATGCAAGATATACAAATGAATATAATCTTCCTTGAATTCGGACTGCTGCTATGAAGGTGCGAACTTCTGCTCTAATTATGAATATACTTGATGAACTTGATGATTATAATGACAAGAGAAGACCTTGTATATATACACTTTTGGTGCCTCCTCAACTTAGGCCGGCCCTCTATGAAAAAACATAATAAATGATAATTTACAAGGTAGGTCAGCCCAAGCAATAAAAAAATCATGCAAACCATATAGGGTCGACCCTTTATGTTTATCAAATGTTATTAACATAAATTAAATAGCCGAAAGGCTACCATTTAATTTATGCTTCCTTCTTGAAGCATGTGCAATGGAAGTGCAACCCTAAGCTGCTATAACATCAGCAAGAACTACTTCTATCACAAAAGTACAATATATGATTTCCTCCATAAGAGAGAAAATGGTAGAAGGTCTATGAGACCCCACATATTACATGTCTTGCTACATTAAGGTTTGATAGTTGACAAAGGATGGAAATCTAGATCCAAGAATGCTTCACAATGTTCCTTCCCTTGGGAAGAAATGAAACCAACTGAAGATGCAAGATATCTTCCCATACAAGAAGATGTATGTATGATCTTGAATAAAGTTGAAGCTCATCCAACAATGATGATGATGGTGCCCATGATTTCTTCGAATGTTGCTCAAGAATCTCCAAGCCAATGTTGACATGTGATGAATAATGATGGAATGAATCAAGTATCATAGAAGATTCTATAATAGGGACTGCAAGAACCATAGATGTATGGTGATAAATAGAACCATAAGAATTTGATATTATCACCATAGAAGATGATGCAGGTGAACAAAGAGAAAACATATCTGAAGAAGACAAGGTTGATGCAACTTCATTGAAGTTGTCATAAAAAAGAAGACTAATGTCCTCAGTGTGTGCTTCCATGTCAGCAACGTGGGAATCTACAAAAAGACATGAAATGTCAGCTAGATATGCATCCCAATCAGTAATTCTAGGAAGACTAATATCCTATTGCAAAGAAGTGTCAAAATCTCTCCAAGAAGCGACTCTAAAATCCGATGAAGCAATAGGAGGAGGTGGAGGAATGATGATTTCCTCTATTTCAACTGAACACTCTATATATAAACCATGATGTGGGATGTGAGTTGTGATCGTAGTAGGATCATGCGGGAAGGGAGAAACATTGGATTCTCCATGTATTTCTCAAATTTTGATCCATAATGTCCATGTGGACTTTCAATATTTGTGATTCCATACAAAGAGGCATCTGGAATATGTAAACTAATTAATCCATAAATATGATCATGATTATTAAACCATTTGTCCTTCTAAGATTGTTTACCTGGTTCAGGGATAAGTCTATATTAATTAGGATGCGCAAGTGCAGGAACATTTGTATTTCGAGGATGCATTTTGTCAAGTCCATATTAATGTAGACAGAGGAATTGTTCCAAAAGGAAATACTGATGGAGGAACCACGAACGCATTAAGTAAACTGTATCTCAACAAAGGCGAACACAAGAAGCGAATGATCTTCAAATTCAAAGAAATCTACTTCAAACATACGAACCTCCAGAACTTGTCAGAAATAATACAGAGAATAAAGCTATAGTAAGGCCCGTTCAAATTATGATTTAATCTCTTTTCAAATTGTTTTTTTCTAAAAGAAAAAGTTGGTAGAGGAACCACAAACGCATTCAATAAACTGTATCTTATTAAAGGAAAACATAGGCAGCGAATGATCTCCAAATTCAAAGAAATCTACTTCAAACATATGGACCTCCAGAACTTGTCAGAAAGAATACGCAGAATAAAGCTATATCAATGTCTGTTTAGATTATGATTTGATCTCTTTAGATTACTTATTTAAAAGGAAAAGCTGATAGTGAAACCACAAACACACTCAGAGAGAAATGAACTGTATCTTAGTAAAGACAAATATCGACAGTGCATAGTCTTCAAACCCAAAGAAATCTACTTCGACCATACTGATATCAGTATATTGGCACTATAGCAATGAATAGAAAAAGTGAATGGCCACAACTTATGCAGATTGGCAAATGGTCATACCATTATTGCTACAAGAAGACTATGGATCAGTCTTCTGTAGTGTATTGGCATGGATATTTGAAAACCATAACTGAAATGATAAAAGTAGCAGCATAAAGAAATGATGGCAGTATAAAAATAGTAACACTCCGAGTTAGAAGTGATCACTCACTCCTAACAGACAAAATATGAGAAGCTATGTATTAATCATTAGTCATGGCTTGCTAATAAACAAAATGCCCTCCTTCTAGCGCCATTTTGTGGACATTAAAATATGTAAATGTTAGTAAACTTGACAAAACAACATACCAGAAATACATATCCTTATGAAATAATACTCCATGTTTCAAAATACAAATAAATGACAAAGATGAAAAAAACATGTAAAACATGAAATATATCTATCCCATATTGGATTGGTGCTCTTTGAATATGTGAAAGAGCACTTTCCCAATCCTTGATTAAGCCAATAAGACAATAGACAATGAGATACTCTTGAGCTCAAGTTGCCTATAGTTGAGATGCTTTCAAATGTGGATTGTAGATTGTAGATTGTAGATGATCCAAATGAGAGAAAATGCATTGCATTTATAGGAAAATTTGAGAGAGGAGAAGCCAAGATTAGGCAATGTGGGACAAAATCCCATATAATAGGAGAGAGCCACTTGTCATAATGGGATTGGCCCAAGCTTGTGCAAGGTTTGGCCAATGTGCCCATTCAAATTTGAGAATGGAAATAAATGCATGTGGTTGAGGGGTTCAGGGGGAATTGTGTTTGGCCACAAAAGTCAAACATAAGAGTTAATTGTGAGGGAAAATAGGTGTTTTAATAAATCAAATAAGTGATTTATTTAGTTGTTGTGTGAAATATGACTAATCAATTAGTGTTAATTGATAGTGTTAAATTTGCATGTCTACACATTCAAAAGTTTCCCTAATCTCTACATCAATCTAGAAGGGACCCATGTTAAACCAAAGGTATGTTTTGGCAATTGTGCCATTGGTAATCCATTTCACAACAAATTTTATGAAATACCAAAGATGGTTAATGTTAATAATTATGTTTTTGTTATCTTCATCAAATCTTTTATTTTAATAAGATACACCATTTTTTATGGACGGTGTTTCTTATTTTTAGAAGAAGGATATTCATTGGGGCTTGAGCTATCCATTGCTATATTTTTTTACATTATTATAATTTTTTACATTGTTTGAATGCCCATATTCTAAAAAAATATGAATTTTTTTTTATGTCACACCAACTTCTATTGTTTCCATTATATCCCTTCTTTAATTTGAATTTTAATTGAGGAGGAAAATAGCTCCACAAAGTTTAAATAAATACATATATGCACATATAAACCAAAATCATTTTCTATTATAATTTCATCTATTGATATGAGGTTCCCAAAGAAATTCCCTATATATTTTTAAATATTAGGGTTATGTTATTTCCAAGGTAAATTATAAAGCCTTATCTACATCCAAGTGTTGTAGATATTGTGTTTTAAGGATAATAGCTAGCTCACAAACCTTATGTAGAGACCTACCCCTCATTTAAGAAGGGGTTCTCATTCATAAAATATTATTGATTTCCTTTGATTTCACATTCTATTTGGAAAATCTCTAAAAATAATTCAAACTTTAAGTGTTTTCCTCCAATTTTCATTACACCATTTTAAAAAATGGTCCCATGTCGACTAGAGATATAACCATTTTGAGGAGAGGGTTTTATTATTCATATGAGATTTATATTTTTCTATTTTGAATAATTGGCATCATACAATATTACTCTTCACAAGAATTTGATTTTCCCTTGTGGAAAAGAAAACATAGCCCTATTGTAACTAATTTTATTTATCTCTTCTAATTCTATTTAAATTTATTCTCCCACTTCTTTTCTCTCCATATTTAGATTTTTTGGGAAGAAACATTTTTTCTTTTGTACCTTAATTTTAAGGCTAAAATCATTTTCCCTCATGATTTTCTTATTATTTCCTCCTTGTTGATAGAATAAATTTTCTTTTGATCTTCTTCTATTATTCCTTTCCTTTTTTTCCATATTCATCTCACTTTTATCTTTTTATTCTATCTTAAACAAAAAAAATTCTACTGTTTGCTTCAACGTTAAATTTAATTTTTATTGGATTTTACTTCTATGTATTTGTGATTTATTCCCTTACAATTTGAGAAGTAAAAGATTATATCTTGAGTGTATGATAAAATTTAAAATGAGTTCTAATAATTAATAATTAAAATAATAAGTAATATAAAGTTATTCAAAAGTAGTCATCCTTTTCTTGTTGGAAAAGTTCTCTTCTCCACAATCTTACAATATTTTGAAAAAAATGATAGTTGATTTGAAGGATTTAGAGGAGCTCTCCTCCATTCCTAATAATTTACCTCCTTCTAGGTCTTTTGTAGCTCTTTTGATACTTTTTCTAATTTTCTCAAACTCAACAACAATTTTTCTCTATTCTTCTTTTTCCTTTTTTAAAATATTATCAATCTATTAACTTTGATATGGTTGTTTGTCAATTGAAAAATGCATGACGTTCCTCAAATTGTGTAGTTCCCTTAGATGTTGTGGGGCATTCCGTCCGTCTTTTCCTAATTCTTTCCAAAATTATTTCTCAAATAGGCACCAATATTAAAGGTTTTAAGGTGTAAAGGATTATTTATGCTTGATTTTTGGGTTGCCTTTTGTTTTGGACAATTTGGTTTATTTCATTTTATGAGATTGTTATTCTATTGTAGCACAAGTTGGACACTATAAAAAATCCAGCTCACCTCAATAAAAAATATCTAAAAAAATAAAATGTCAACAATTTAATTTTTAATTTGTTTAATAGAGATAAGAGAGAAAAGTATAAGTTTTAAAATATTTAATAATTTAACATAAATTAAGGATTTAATAGATTACTAATCAATAAGAAAATATTAAACATGTTATAGATGGTATGAGTTTTCCAGAGTTCATGAAAAAGCAATGATCTGATGATGTATCATAAAGTGTGATCCAAACGTTGAGTAAAATACATACACAGTTGAATTCAAAAACTTATTACAAATGTTACTTATTTAAATTATATTAGATAAATAATGTCTATACAAAACTAAAATGAATGTCTATAATATAATTTATTTTAAAAACTAATCTTATATACATATATATATAATCAATGTCTATAATATATATATATATAAATTATTTATCTAATATCTTTATTACAAATCTTATTCCCAATATTAAAACATAGATTTCTACAATTCTTTGGGGTTAGAATAGGTCTAAAAGTAAGATAATATTTTAGAATTTATTGTTAAGGTTAAAATTTAAAGTTATGATTAGAGTTAGAATTAGGATGGGAGTTAGGACTAGGGTTAGGTCATACAAAGAACTAATTCACAATACTAAAACACTATAATTAACAAAACATACATTTGTTTAAATTCACATTAATACAACTTATATTTTTCTTTTCCAAATCTAAAAAACAATAATTACAATACTATAAAGACAAGTATTAGCCACTACTTGACACTTGATAAAAATTGATAACAATATTTATAAAAAAATATAAATATAATTTTATAAAATATTAAAACTTACTATTTTAAAAATATTAAATAACATATCAATCCAATATAATCTTCACTTATTATTATTTAAATTTGATAAACAATAATTAGTTATTAAAATAAATTAACATTTGAATTTAGTAGCTTGTTCAAATCTAACAATATTTGAACTCCACTGACATTTCCAAATAGTCTCAGACTTAATCTAACCCCCAAACTCTACTTCTGAGGATATAAATAAATGTGACTATGCACTATGTTGCTTTTAATAATGCAATAGCTTTTTCACTTACTTAATGTCGTTGGAAAAGTTAAGACTAAGCTAAGACTACGCTATACCAAACAATTTTATTAGACTCTCAATTAGATGATAGGCTATTTTAAATTTTAATATCTCAACATGTTTATCCATTTATCCAAACCTAACTTTATATAGTGATAGATTACGAGTAAAAATTCTAAATAAAAGATTTAAATTTTCAAAAAAATGTCTCTATTAAATTAATTTAAATATTAAGATTTTGATATATTTATTGTAAATTAATATTGAAAATTTTGATAGAAATTAGTTTTTGTTTATAATTTCAAAATCTATTACGATCATGATGTTTAAATTTTTGGAACCAAATTTTAAATATTTGATGTATAATTTTTTTTTTTAAATCTCTAAATTTTACTTTTTTTAATATAAACTGAATATAGATTCTTTTAAATAGATTTTAAAATTTTAAACCTTTATAATATAAAATGAATATAGATTATTTGAATATAATGTTTGTTTAATTTTTTGAATAAAATTTTAAATCGTTAATGCATAAGATTTTAGGTAAATGTTTTGATTTTTAATTTTCTCCTAAAAATATTAAACAAAATATTTTATTTAAAAAATTTATAGTAAAAAAAATATAAGAAATAAAAATCATCTAAAGAAATCAAAATTAAAATATTTAAAATATCAAAAGACTACATAATGTAGGTATCTTAAATACATCCATGGAAATATATATCAATATTAAATTATTATATTTATTCTAGTGTATACATTATTAGTACAATTGGAATGAGTTAATTAGTTATGGCATTCTTAAATACACTCTTTCTTGATTTATTAGCTTTCAAATTAAAAAAATAGAAATTATTTTTTGTTCAAAACTTATAATATCAAATTAAGAAAAACATTTTATTCAAAGAATTTATATTAAAAAGAAATATGATAAAACATATTAAAATCTTTATTAGAACATTAATAATTTATAATAAAATATATTTTTTAAAATTTCATATTTAGAAGTTAAGAATCAAAACATTTACATGAAATCTTATAAATTAAAGATTTAAAATTTTACTAACAAAAAAATAAACAAACATTATATTAAAAAAAATTAAACTTTAGAGATTTATTTAAACTTTAGAATAGCCTATCAGCTAATTAGCAATAAATAATTTATATAATAAATAAATAAAATCAAATAATTTAAATAATAATTTATATAATAATTTATGTAATAATTTATTTAATAAATCAAAAAAATAATAATCTATATAATAAATAAAATACAAAAGATTCTTTAAATAATATAAGATAATAAATTTTTAATTAAAAAAAAATTTGTTATGTGTTATAAAATCCAAACAATATATATCTATATATATATATATATATATATATATATATATATAATAAATAAAATAAAAAATAGCCTTTAAATATAATAAATAATATAATATAATAATTATTTAATAGAAATAAAATTTGTTCTATGTCATAAAATCCTAACAATAAAAAAATAGATAAATGAAAAATTAAATTTGTATAGGAAGTGTTATTTTTAGAGAGAGAGAGAGAGAAGGAAAGAGAGAGCCAAAGAAGATATAGCGAATTAGAGGGGGAAGAGAGAGAGATAGAGAGGAATAAGTCAGAGAGGGAGAGAAGTAGAGAGGGAAGGAGAGAGTGATAGAGAAATAGGTGGGATGGAGGGAGGGACAGGTAGAGAGGGATATGTGATATAGAGAAATAGAGAGGGAAAATAGAGATAACGAGGGAGAGAGAAGGGGGGGGGGATGAAGGGAGGGACAAAGGGAGAGGTAGAGAGGGATAGGTGAGATAGAGAAAGAGAGATGAGGGTAAAGAAGTAGAGAGGGAAGGATAGAGAAAGAGA
>VCHN02001610.1:0-21163 GCA_007115665.2 Sequoiadendron giganteum | reverse complement strand
AACTAAATTAGGGGTGAAAGCGCCAAGGTTAAATAGCACATCCACATCTTTGTTTCCATTTTTAAACACGTGAATAGGTCTACTATTCCCAAGGGAAATCATGAGATTACAAACAGATACGGGGTTCCAAAGGGACCAACAAGGATTAGCCTTACCCAATAGCAATAAAATAGTATTTCTAGAATCACCCTCAATGACCAAGCTAGATAACCCAACTTTCATGACAATCTAAATGCCATGAAACACCACCACCACCTCAACAAAGTTGGAATATTGCACTCTGAGATTCACCACATAATCCAAAATCATTTTACCATTATGATCACAAATGATCCCACCCCCACCCGCCCAACCCAGGTAAGGTTTGGCTAAGCCATCAAAGTTAAGCTTCAACCATCCAAGCTCTAGGAGGGGCCTTGCCAAATATTTTGTTGATCAACATGTTTTTCTTTATTCTAAAGCTATGATATGTTTTAATGTTTTATTTCTTAATCAAGTGCAAGGAAATAAGTTTCACCTAAGGTGGCCTATCTATAGGTGCTCCTCGACCACTAGGAAATGCCTCTTACATAAGGGCCAAAGTTCCTTTATCTATCTCTTCCTCCAAGCATTTATTGCCTTTTTGTGAGTGATGTCATGGATGGATTCTTTCTAGACAAGGTACCTATGAGACTTACTCCCAAGCTTCTCGCTCATCTACAAGAAGGTACCATGGATAGTGATGGTATTCATGGCCCACTCTTTGGTGCTCTACCTCCTTGCCACCCATGGCAAGAATCTTTGGGGTGCTTATTGGTAGTGCATCCAATTCACTATCTCTTACTATTTCACCAAATCATGTTATAGAAGAAGTAAAAAAGATAAAGATAAAGATGTTGATGGGTGGGACCATCCCATGAACTCCCTAGACCCACATTGATATATTGGGAAATTTGGGTGACTAGGATCCTCTTTTTCTCCCCTATACTATTGCTTTAGCCTCATAGTGGCATTTCATTTATTTCTATGTTTTTATGCTTTGTGCTATAGCCCCATGTGGAATCTAGGGTTGTGACATTTTTCCACCCTCCTTTTTTGTGAAGTTGTGTGATTGTTTAATAAATGATAATCTAGACACTATTCATCAAAAAAAGAAAATTCCTAGATAAAATTTATGTAGAATATTTATATTAAAAAGTCTTAATTCTTTAATAAAAAACATTATTTGATTTTTATGAGAAACTTGAATGACCAACACATACTTTCATGAGTCTCTTCCTAAGAAAATATGCCTCATAAGATTTGGATATTCATTTTTAAGGAAGATTCATGAATACAAATTTCTATCAATTTAGATTTATTTCATGATCCACAAAAAGATATATTGTTCAATCACATGTTATTTTATTGGATATGTTTGCTAGAATTATCTTTTGCCATAATTTTACATAATTTATTTTAAATTATGTAACACACTTGATATTGCTGCAATAATTCTTTAGTGTCTTTTTCTTGTTCACACTACTCATGTATAGTAATCCTACATAAAATAACAATTTTTTTTTTTTTCAAATCTAGTACAAAATAAAGAAATAGAGAAATGATATAAATAATAAAGATAGAAATAGAATAGTTATATAAATAATATAGAAATATGATTTACAAATCATATACAATATAAATATGCAAAACTTCAAAATTTTAAGTATTTTTGGTTCTTATCAACCATTTATTAGAAGCTTAGATACAACTAATAAACTTAATACTATAAAATCTAAAAAATATGTGCAGGAATTATATAGGAAGAGAAAATTCCACCAAAAGAAAAGAAATTTCTTAATGATGATAATCAAACTTTAATGACTACAAAGAAGCAAAACTATAAAAATATGACATGTCATAAAATTGGAGAAATGATTATAAGTCTAGCATTTATAAGAGTAATGAAAATGATGATAGGAGGAGTGAGCTTAGTCTTATAGAAATTGTAATGGTTATGGAAAGATTTGTCATAAAGATAGTGAATGTTAGAAATTAAATAAATTCACAAAAAGAAAAATAGGAAAGATTTCAAATGGAAATGTTCTATATATTATTTTGATTAAAGTTTATTTTATCAAAAAATAATGGCTCATAGATTTAGGTCTACATAGTATATGTCTCATATTGAGGATCAATTTGAGTTTCTAAATAAATGAGGAAAATGTATTTTTGGGTGACAATAGTGTCCAATAAGTCAAGAAACTAGAGACATTAAATTTAAAATGTGAACTTTGTTCTAAAATTAAAAATAATTTTTTTGTCTATTTTCTAAATGGTAAATTAAGGATATAAAATTGAATTCTATATGTTGATAACTATTTGATTAAGGATATGAATCAAAATTATAAAGTTTTTGCAACTAGTAAAGTCTACAATGGTTTATATAAATTATATGAGTTAATTTCAAAAGATTGATATACTTATGTACTTGCAACAACAACTCATAAAAATCGATTATGACATAAATATTTTGGAAATCACAATTATCAAAGTATTTAGCTAATGCAAAATATTGGTATGATACATGGGCTACCAAATTTTATATAAAAATGAAGAATTTATGAAAGGTGTGCTATGGGCAAGTAACATAGGGAAACAAATTCCACAAAGTAAGTCATGGAAAGCTAATACTCCCCTTTATCTAATTCATAGTGATATAATGGGACCAATTTAGATTCCATCTCTTAGAAGATGAAAGAATGTTATTTTAAATGTGATTATAGTATGAAAACTTTGGCACATTTCCTAAAATCAAAGGATGGAATATTTGAATTTTTTTAGAAATTTAATTTTTTTTTGCTAAGAAATAGTGTGGAAAATCACCAAAAAGAATTATTACAAAAAAAGGAACAAAAGATGTGAATAAATTTTTTCAGATTTCTATAAACAAAATGAAATTATAAAAATTAAAAATTGTTTATACACCACACAAAAAAGGTATTTTAGTGAGAATAAACATAACTCTAATGAAAATCATATTGTATTCTAAGAAAATGGATCTTAAGTTTTGGACTAAATTAGTTAGTTCTTTAGCTTATATTCTTAACATAACTCCTACTTTAAATCTCTATAAACTATAACCCTAGAGGAATCTTGGAATGGTAGGAAGCCTACCATGTCTCATCTACAAATCTCTAATTGTATTGCTTATGTTCATATTCCTAAAAAGGGGGGAAAATAGAGGAAAGTGGAATTTTAATTTTGATTGGATATCTAGTGATGAGTTTAAAGCCTATAAATTGAGTCAAGGTAGTGAGAGCAGGAACTTGTGAAGGACTGCTCATGCATGATATCTTTTTATATATTTTGCTACTTATCCTTTGATATATGATGCACAGGGTCTATATTGCACACATGTTGGTGTAATACACAGTTTTTGTATATGCTACACAAGGTTCATATTGCATAGATGATGATGTAGTTCACAATTTTTGTATATGGTGCATAGCCTTTAACTAGTGTATAGCAGCTCTAAAGCATACCTATACATACTTATTAAGTTAGTCATGGGGGGGATAAAACTTTAAAATGTGGGGGACAAAAATAATTGAAAGTGGTGGCACCTAATGAATCTCTTGATGATGTAATTTTGTTGACCGCTCTATCTTTAATACAAAGAAAAAAACTAAATTACATTTTATGAAGATTCTTTAGAATGATATAAGGAAAGACTAGTTGCTAAAGGATTTTCACAAAAAGAAGGTATTGATTATACTTAAACTTTTTCTCAAGTTACAAAATTAACTATAGTTTGAACAATTATTTACTTAGCAACTAATTTTTTAATTGGAGTATTTATCAAATGTTTGTGAATAATGTATTTTTAAATGGCAATTTAAATGAAGATATCTGTATGCAACAACCTCTAGGATTTAAGAAACGTGATAAAGAACATTTAGGTTGCAAGGTGAAAAATCTATATATGGTCTAAAGCATGCTGCAAGAGCTTATTATTAAAAAGTAAATTAATATTTTTTAGTAATAGGTAATAAAAATTAATAGCCTCAATAGAAAAGGAAAAAGCTAGATCTTTATATATATATATATATATATTTATTAATTAAAATTGTTATCTACTTATTATAGTATTATATATGTTAATGATTTTATCATTATTGGTAGCAATTTAAAAACTATTTTAATTGATATGAAATATTTGATATAAAAAATCGGTACTAATGCATTATTTTTGAGAATGCAAGTTTAACATCTGTCTATATACATTGGATGTGCTAAAGGAATTCAAAATTCTTGATTATAAACCAAAATATATACAATTTGATGTGGAAATCAAAACTTAGTTTTAGATCTAATTTTGAGAAAGTTAATAGTACTTAATATTAATTATTAATGGGTAATATTTTATATAGATTACAATGTGCAGACAAAGTATTGCATATGTAGTTCGTGTTACCCTAGTATATGTCAACTCCTCATGTTGGTCATTGGAACATATTAAAGAGAATATTTTAATATGTTTGAGGAACATAACAACTTGGTATTAAATATAAAAATATTGGAGAGTCTATTTTAGTAGAATATACAAATGTATATTATGCAAGTGACATTGATGACAAGGAATCTACATCAACGTATGTTTTCTATCATAGTTTAGGACTAATTTCATGTACTAAAAATAAATGAAATTTACTATGTCCTTATCCAATATTGAAGTTGATTATAATTGTTAAACAAAAGCATAATATTGGGTTGGTTATTTTTCAATGTTAGCTCTACTACAACTAATTTATAGAAAATAATGTTGATAGTCGTCACTTTGTTTATGGTTCTTGACCTTTTTTGTTGCTAGTTGGTTTAGGGTTGGTTATTTGTTTATATTCTAATGGTTGGTTGCTTCTTTGATGATGTTTAGTTGTAAATAGGTTTTAGGAGCACATTAAAACTTATTTACCCTTTAATAAAAGAAAAATCATTTCAAAATGATGTATGGCTTAGAAAATCTATGAAAGATCAACATCAATCACAAGAACATTCAACAATGTTATTTTGTGACAATCAAAACACAGTTTAATAGTTAAAAAATCTAGACTAGCATATCTGATTAAAACATCTTGAAGTACATTGTTTCCTTTGGGACTTAATTAAAAATATATAATAGACTTGGAGTATTGTAGACCAAAGATAAAGTTGTTGATATATTTAGCAAAGTTCTATCTCTAGCAAAAAAATAAATTGAAATATGTTATATCTGATAAATGTACCTCATTATTAAGGCAAAAGATTTAGAATTATCTTGGTTGACACAATGCAAAACATTGCTCATAACTAACAAACATAAATATATTTCAACTAACAATCATAAATAATTTATAATATGAAAAAAGTGTACAATAAATCTAAGTGCATGTCTTTTTCCTATAAATAAAAATACAATGAACAAAGAAATCTACTTCAACAATTGATAAAAACTATGTTATTTCTTTTTTCTTTTTTCTTTTTATTATTTCCTGAATATGTATTATTTCTTCTTTAAATGTTTAAAATTAATCAAAAATATATATTTATCATATAAACATAAATTAAATTAAGAATAATATATGATTATTCATTCATTATATTTTACCATACACATACTCTAAATTTAACAATACATAAACATTATTTTTTCAAAACCATCTATCTCAACAACTCATTTCAAAGTTCATTGATGGCCCTACTATAAACAATCAGCCTATTCCTCCTAAACTAAGAAGGAAAGGACAAATGCATTGCCATGAGCACCACCTTGATCACACCTGTAATGCCTTCAACCCCTTTAACAAGCCACTAGTAATGGGTGACTTTTCATCTTCATAAAATTGTTTTGGGTTCACTTTTCATCTCCAAAAAAAAAAGTTGGGTTCATACTCATCATCTGATGCATGTCTATGTAAAAATAGTCACTAATTATTTCATTCAAAATAGATCGCAATTGCATTTTTATTTATTTTTATATTAAACTATTTATTTTTAATAAAACTTTCATAAATTATTAAAAGAAAATTGAGTCTATAATGGCCTATCGGCTAATAAATAATAATAAACGATGGGTTCGCCAAAGATCACAAAATATCGTATCTTACAACATAAAAAGCATACACAACTAACAGTAATCCAACACACAGCATATTCTACCAATGATGTCCCCTATCCACAACGACTTCAAGCCCAGGCATGGAGATGCTTCCGAACAGCTGTTTTGTGATCTGACTACAAATAAGGCATTTAAGGGATGGGAGTTTGGCTAATTTTTGAAGGTTTTCCTCTACTGGCAAATACAAACATGTGTGTGAAATGTCAAGGATTTCTAGTTTTGTAAGTTTGCAGATGGCATGTGGCAGTGCTGTCAAACTGAAACATCCATGCAATCTCATCACCTTAAGTGATCCTAGCTTACCCAGCTCATCAGGTAACTTTATAAGCCTATTACAATTTGTAAGTGACAACACTTCTAGTGATTTTGAGGAACAGATTCCTGCCGGCAATGCCGTCAGATCTTTGCAGGACTCTAGATAACATTCCAAAAGCCCAGGAAAGTTAAACATTTCAAGCAAACCAGGGCCTTCACAATACCTCAGGTGTATTTTCTCCAAACTCTCAAAGACTGCCGTTCTCAGGTCGAGAAGGAAAGTCAAAATTATCCAGATGCAGAGTTTTAACCAGAGAAGGTACTTGAAAATTATCCAGATGCAGAGTTTTAGTCTGAGAAGGTTCTTGAAAATTATCCAGTCCCCTGCGATTGCCTGGTCGTCCACATCGTATTATGAGAACTTTGAGTTTTTTCATTTCGGATAAAAATGGTGGAATACAATATTCCGATGCGTTGAAATATAAAACCAACGCCTCCACCTCAGGGAAGTCCATTTGTGGCCATTGCGTGTCAGTCATTGCCCCTGTATTCTCCCAACAAACATTGAAGTCAATAGTATGCTATTATTATTATTAGTTTTTAAATATTTGATTAGAACTTTCATAGAAAATGAAGTAATAAGTATAATATATTCAATATTTTGGAGATGCGAGCAAAATCATATGCATACATGAATTACAATCTAAAAGACCGACTGTAGCAGTTACCAGTGTAAATGGAAACAATCTGAGCTTCAGATGACTGGCATCTATCTGGTTGCCACACTGGATAGAAGTCAGATTGCATAGACGGATAGATTCTCCTAAAATGATTTCTATTGTCGTGCTCCGCCAAAAACGAGGCCAAATTTCTCCCTACATCATCTTGGAAAAAGGTGTAACTATCCATGCAGTCATCTCTGACGGTTGCTAGCCTGGCATTCCATGTTAAGGAAAACATGTTATTAAGAAATACATAAAATCAGGTGAAAGTTAAAAGAGTCCCACTTGGTCGCCTCCAAATGAAGACTTGTTCTACAACTCAGGGCGAAGTATGACTTTCTCTGTAAACCAGTAATACTAAACTCCCAAATATTTAAATAAGTTTAATAACTATACCATTGAAGAAGCTTCAAGCTTCTATATGGTGAGACTAATCATTTCAAGTTCTTTCAGAACCCCTTCCATCAAGAGAATTCGGTATCAAGCATAAGAGAGGCAATGAAGATATAAAACAGTTTGCCACAGGCGGCAAGGCTCCTTACCGGTTATCCCTCCTCAAATGCAGTAGATGGAGAGCTGCAAACTTCAATAAAAGCACAGCAGCTTTGTCCCTGTTCATTCCACGAACATAAACCCAAATGTCTAACAATGCATTTGCAGGATTGCATTTTCTAAGTGGGAATGCAACCAGGTCCAAAAAGCACTGTTTTTCATCGTCATCCAGCGCACCTAGGCTTGTTTTCAAGCGATTAAAGGGGCCGTCTTTGTGATAATCACCGAGAGGTTCTCCTTCTGAAGGCATATTCTTAGCTCCTTCACAGGAAGACCTACCATAGATAGAGCTAACAATTTCTTGAACAGCTGGTGGCAATCCTCTACATTCTGCTTGTACCTGCACACGAATAAATTTAAATTAAGAATTTAGATGTGGGGAGTACAGCTGAAGAAGAAGAAGTGATGTATTTTTAATTTGTAAGTATCACTCTACTTGTTCCACCAGTTCTTTATCAAGATGAGGATGGCTTGGATTTGTAGGTATGCCAAAGGCATACTCGCAGAAAAGTGACAGAGCAGGCTTCTCTAGAGACGCCTTTTCCAACAAGATGGGTATGGCCTCTTCCTCTATAAGGCTTGGGATGCCCATGCATGACTCGGAGTAAATATTGAAATTATTTAGTAGAACATCTACACTTCGAGCGATCAAAAGGATGCAGCTCCCTTCTTCCATTTCTGCCCCAAGATAATCTCTCACTTCGTCTATGCTTTCGGCGGTTTCGATATTGTCCAGAACCAACAATACTCTTTTCCCCTTCACTTTTTTATCGAACTCAACTTTTGCCTGTATATCATAAAATGCAGAACAGTTACACATCTTGTGCAGTAATTTCTTTCTAGAGAGCAAAGACAAATCCATCAAGGAAGGAAGAACATCTTCCAAACAAAATGAAAATGTACGAAATTGCTCACCTCGTCTTCACTTGTCAGTGATTAAGTGTTATAAATTGCGGAAGCATTAACCCAGAGTCATTAAATTTACAGCACAAATTAGATGCAAATAAATAATGAGAAAAATAAAGAAGAATAACATAACAAATTGAAGCACACAGATTTACGTGGTAAAACCTTGACAATTTGCCAAGGAAACATCCACGGGGCAAGTATTGGTAATCTTATTGCTCAAGGAAAAACAATTACATCTGCAATCTTCACGGCTGCAGCAATATTGCTCGTACAATACACCTATTTTTTCCTTCAAGAGAACAAATATTTATAATCTCTTGAAGAAAAAACAATAATCTCTCAACATAGAATAAAACCAGATTTATTCTTTCAAAGAAAATTGAAATCTTCCTTCCAAAAGCAAATAACTGTTCTTTTTCTAAAATAAGAGAAAGATTGTTTTATTGTTTTAACAATCTTGTTTTTATTGTTGTGATTGATTTTCACAATCTTTTTCTTGTTGTCACAATCCAACAATCTCCACCTTGACAACAATTTACCTAATACTTGCCCAAGCCCATGCATCACCCCTTTTGCATACCAAGAGAAGCCACACTCCATTTCAACTTCTCTACCAGTACTGGTTTAGTAAACATATCTGCACAATTTTTAGGTGTATGAACCTTTTCAAGGGTTACTCCACCTCCATCAATAACTTGTCTTACAAAATGGTACTTAATTTCAATATGCTTGGTCCTTTTGTGATAAGCTGGATTTTTGGCCAAATGGATAGCACTTTGACTATCACAAAATATAATCACTTTGTCCTGCACTTTTCCAAGCTCACCCAAAAGACCTTTCAACCAAATTGCCTCTTTACATGCATGTGAGACAGCCATATATTCTGCCTCAGTTGTGGATAAAGCAACTGTTTCTTGAAGCTTTGACATCCAACAAATAGCTCCACCTGCAAGAGTAAAGACATAACCTGAAGTGGATCTCCTTTTGTCCAAATCACCTGCAAAATCTGAATCAACATAACCACATACTGAATCACTACAACCATTATAGGTGATACAATAACCACTTGTGCCTCTAAGATACCGAAGCACCCATTTCACTGCTGCCCAATGCTCTTTTCCTGGATTTGCCATGTATCTACTGACAACACCAACTGCATGTGAAATATCCGGTCTCGTACATACCATCGCATACATTAAACTTCCTACTACATTAGCATATGGTACACGAGACATATAATCCTTTTCTTCATTATTACTAGGACATAAACTTGAAGAAAGCTTAAAATGGGAAGCTAAAGGGATATTTACTGGTTTCACATTTTGCATACCGAATCTTATGAGGATTTTCTCCACATATTTCTTCTGTGATAACCAAAGCTTGCCATGTTCCCTGTCTCTATGTATTTCAATGCCCAAAATTTGTTTTGCTGCTCCTAGATCCTTCATATCAAATGTCCTAGCCAACTGAGCCTTCAACTTATTAATTTCAACCATGCTTTTGCTTGTTACAAGCATATCATCAACATATAACACCAAGATAATGAATAAACCATTTTCCAAACTTTTAAAGTAAACACAATGGTCATACTCACTTCTTGTGAAGTTTTGGCTCACCATGAAGGAATCAAACTTCTTGTACCATTGCCTGGGTGACTGCTTCAGGCCATACAATGACTTCTTGAGTTTGCAAACAAATTTCTTGTTGCGATCTTGAACAAACCCTTCTGGTTGTTCCATATATATCTCCTCATCCAAATCTCCATGTAAAAATGCTTCCTTTTGAGAATATCCTTTTGCTACCAGTCTTGCCTTGTACCTTTCAATTTTATCATCAATACCCTTCTTCAGTTTGTAGACCCATTTGCAACCAACAACTTTCCTACCCTTTGGAAGTTCTACCAAGTCCCATGTTTTATTCTTCTCCAAGGAATTGATTTCTTCTTTCATTGCTATTTTCCATTTAGCATTTTCAGTGTCATCCATTGCTTCCTGATAACAACTTGGTTCCCCATCATTAGAAATCAAAGCAACTGGTGAAACAAAATCATCATACCTTTTAGAAGGATTTCTGACTCGTGTAGATCTCCTTAGAGATGGTTGTGGTATTTCCACATTTTCCTGTATATTTCCTGCATTCACATCCACATCTTCATCTTCAGAAGCTTCTTCTTGCTCCCTATCTTTTGTAGATGGTTGAGTTTCCAACTGAACTTGTTGATATTGAGGTACTTGTTCCTGCTCCAAATCAACTTCTACAATGTCTGATTTTATTAGAGAAGATTCATCAAACACTACATCTCTGCTAATGATGATTTTTTGGGTAGTAGGATCCCACAATCTATATCCCTTAATTCCATCACCATAACCAACAAAAATGTATTTCTTAGATTTGGGGTCTAATTTAGAACGTTGATCCTTTGAAATAAGAGCATATGCATCACAACCAAAAAATTTCAGATTTGAATAATTACATGAATGACCTGTCCATACCTCTTCAGGAATCTTACAATCTATTGCAACTGATGGTGATCGATTTATCAGATAGCATGCTGTATTAATTGCTTCTACCCACAAGTCTTGCTCCAACTTGGCATTACTGAGCATACTCCTTGCTCTCTCTAGAAGAGTCCTATTCATGCGTTCAGCAACACCGTTTTGCTGAGGAGTGTAAACTGTGGTTTTATGTCTTTTGATCCCAGCTTCCTTACAATAATTTTCAAACTCCAATGATGTGAACTCGCCTCCATTATCTGTTCTTAAACATTTGATTGATCTACTAGTAATCTTTTCAACCAAAGCTCTAAACTGCTTAAATACACCAAACACATCAGCTTTACTCTTAAGAATATAGACCCACACCTTTCTAGAGTAATCATCTATAAATGTCAAAAAATATGAGGCTCCTCCAAAGGAAACTGTAGGAGATGGTCCCCAAACATCTGAATGAATATAGTCTAGAACACCCTTACTTGTATGACTACCTGATTTAAACTTCTGTCTACACTGCTTTCCAAAGACACAATGCTTGCAAAAATTCAAATTCAAAGACTTTAAATTTGGAAGTAACTTACGGTTCACCAGTACCTTTAGCCCTTTCTCACTCATATGACCCAATCGTTGATGCCATAAATGAGTAGAATCATCTGTTTCCTTAGATACCACCGCAGCTTCATTTATCTCAGTATTCCCATTTAGCCTGTAAAGGTTTCCAACTTTTGTAGCCTTCATGACCATCAAAATTCCTTTGGATACTTTCAGCACTCCACCTTGACTAGAAAATTTATAACCACCAGAATCTAAAACTCCTAAAGAAATTAAATTCCTTTTAAGTTCTGGTACATGTCTTACCTCTGTTAATGTTTTTACAACACCATCAAACATTTTAATCTTAATGCTCCCAATCCCAATAGTCTTACATGAAACATTGTTTCCCACAAGAACAACACCGCCATCAATAGCTTGGTAAGTAGAAAACCAATTCCTATGTGGACACATATGATTTGAAGCACCAGAATCTAATAACCAATCCTCATCAGGTTGTGAAAAACCACAAACAGATAATACCTCATCTACCATACCTGAACTTGACTCAGCCTGGATTTGCTTCCTTTTGGGAGTCATCGTTCTCTTCTTTCCTCTTCCAACAATCTTTCTTGAGATGCCCAGATTTATTGCAAAACCAACATTTTCCCTTACCCTTTTTGCCTTTTGACTTAGATCTGGATGTTCCTCTCGAAATCTCCCCTTTTTCTATGGATCGACCTCTTGCCACCATTGCTTCCGATGTGGAGGTTTCTGTATTAGACTTCCTGCGCACCTCTTCAGACAACAAAGCTCCCACAACAGAATCAAATTCAAGGGTGTCAGTTGTGCTAAAGCTAATAGAAGTGACTAAGTGATTCCAGGAATCGGGCAATGAACACAAAAGAGTAATTGCCTTGTCTTCATCTTCGATTTTTACACCCATACTAGATAATTGACAAATAAGAGTATTGAAAACATTTAAATGATCAACAATTTTTATACCTTCCTTCATTCGCAAACTATACAATTGCCTCTTCAAGTAGATCCGGTTTGTCAAGGATTTTGTCATATAAAGACTCTCCATTTTGCTCCATAAGCCTGCAGCCGTACTTTCTCCAACAATATTAAAAAGAACCTCATCTGCCAAACACAAACGAATTGTGCTAAGAGCTCTCATATCCAGATCTTCCCAATCCTCATCAGACATATCTGCAGGTTTCTTTGATTTTCCTACCAATGCCTTGTGCAAACCTTGCTGCACTAACAAATCACGCATTTTGAGTTTCCAAAGCTCAAAATTATTCTTTCCATTAAATTTCTCCACCTCAAATCTTGTATTTGAAACCTTTGCCATTTGATGCTGCAGAATCAACACCAAATTCTAACACAGTTGCTGCAAAAAAAAAATAGCTCTGATACCAATTGTTATAAATTGTAGAAGCATTAACCCAGAGTCATTAAATTTACAGCACAAATTAGATTACAAAATTCCTTGGCTAGTGTAGTTTCCCTGGCACTGGCATTCCATCAGTCCTCCAATGCGAATTCCTTTTTGTTGGGATGGGCGGTGTTGAAGAAATTTGCAAGTCAAACAATAAATATAATTAATACATAAGTGTAACCAAAACACAACAACCAAGTTATACAAAAAAGGTAGTTTAACCTAGCACATGCTTCTCCTTGTATAGCGAGGATGCAATAGGATGGAGGAAATGGTTGATATCAGTTAGTCCACCACGCATTCTTTTGAATCTAAATTATTAAAGACATGTCTAATATCAATAATCATAAATCATCGATTTTTCTAAACTTTATTAGATATTGTTGAGATAGTGAAGCGTCGGGCTTAACCAAACATTCGTTGACTGCTAAGAGTGCTTGGTGTGGGGCCCATTTAATCCGTCTCTCTTCCGTTCATATTTTCGTTCTCTGTTAATCTTCAAAATTTTCACGTGCAGTTTTAAACGGTTTACTTTTAACTTTTTCGCGCCCAGTTTTAAACCGTTTCTCCTTTCCGCCCGCGCAAAGCTCAAACTCATGCTATTAATTGTATGTGATTTAGTGTTTGCTATTAATGCTATTAATTGTATGTGATTTAGTGCATTAAACAATTTTAAATGTATACTTATGCTGGAAAACTTTAAGTGGTATTAGGTAATTTTAAATGTATATTTATACTAGAAAATTCTAAGTGCTATTAGGTATATTTATGATTTATTAGGTAAAATTAATAGTATTTTTTTTTAAATTTAATTAAATAAATAAGATTTATTAATAATTTTTTAATTATGAATATGTTCATATATATTTGGTAATTTAAATTATTATTAAAAAAAATATATACATATTTAAATAATTACATTAAGGAATAAAGGTGTTAATCAGAACTTTAATTTTTAAATTTAAATTTGAAAATATATTTTTAAAATATATTATATTAAAATAATATAGAAAACTTATATATAATTATTAAAATAATGAATGATTTTTTCTAAAACATAAAATTAAAATTTACATCTTAATATAAAAAATGAGTAAATTAAATTAAATTATTGTTATGTAAATACAAATAGTTCTTCAAATAAAATAATTGTAAAATGAAATATAGTAAATAAATTAAAAAATGAGATAAATAAAATAAAATAATCTTTAAATAATTCTAAAGTAAAATCAAATAACTCTTAAAGTAAATTATAAAATAATTCAATTTTGATATTTTTAAGTGTTTTTAATAGATGTACTTAAGATATCTATTCTAATATATGCATGTTAAATCTAGTCTAGATTAATAAAATGATATATCTATACTTTGATATAAATTAATAATTAAAAGTTTAATGGATTTTGGTATTAAATATTAAATTATGAGTAATTATAGTGAATGGGGATATTTAATTTTATGATTAGAGAATGAATGCAATTTATTAAAGATAATGAACATAAGAATATATTCTTGATTGTTACTAAAATGTATCTTTTGTGAATGAAATGACTTGAATTATGTAATAAATCTCTATGATGTCACCAATTTTTACTTTATGATTTCGGGTCTACTCTACAATCATGTATTTATTCTATGTGCATGGATTTGACCTTGCTTAGTGTGTATTTCTACTCTATAACTTATCCCAATGATTTTATTTATTTTTTTGCTCTTTTCTAATATTGGAGACTTGTAATATTTACAAATACCTTGGAAATATTATCATCATATCAAAATGGAACATTTTTATCTAGGTCAACTCCTAAGATTTGTGTAAAAGATCAAAGACATGTAGAATTTAAAATTACTCATGGAAGAATTGTCATTATATTACAAGGGGACATGTTCACCTACCTCAACCCAAAAAAAGTGCGCAAAAGATCAAAGACTATGGACATGCACCCAAGAATAATGCATTTGAATTTTTTTATTCATTTTAATACACCAAACATAAGTATTTCATTACTAATAATGTTAAGAGACATAATTATAGTGATAAAAAGAGATGAGTTGTAATGATGTGAGTATTTTAATAAAATCCTTTTAACTTAAATTTATAGTCATTTACATCTCAAATCATTATTTTTTAATAATAAACATAATATGAGTGATCGTTATTAAATAAGAAAATGTAAAAAAATGTTTTATAGTTTTTTTGTGTGTTGCATACTATTTATTTTATTGCTATGAAAAAAAATGATTTTTAATGTAAAAGTTAAAGTAAACTAACATACTTATCTTTCAAAGAATCTAATTCATAACAAGTGCCTAGAGAATAATATCTCTTGACATATTTTACATAGATTTTTGGAATGGTATGCTAGTTTTATTTACTTTAAGAGTTATTTTATTTTATTTTATTTGCTTAATAACTATTTTTTAGTTAATTTGTTTAAGAGTATTTTGATTTTACATTAGAACTATTTAAGAATCATCTTATTCCGATCTACTTAAGAGTTATTTCATAGTTATAATATATAATGTCAATTATTTTTTAGGCTTTGTTAATATGAGACCATTACACTTCACCTCTTGTTTTGATTATAGTTAATTTTTTATTTATTTTTAAAAAAATTTAAAAACTTAAATATTTAGAAATAATAATGTATAAAATAAAATTATTTTTAAGTAAATGTTAAAATAAATAGTGTTTATGTATTTTATTATCTCTCTACTTATTTGTGTGTTTATATGTCCATGCATCTATTTAAAAGTTTAGATAGATAATAAAAATAATATTCAAAAGATGTGCAAGTAAAGTTTGTTGAAGGTGGGTCCACCTTGAAGAATCAACTCTTCTTCCAAGAAGAAATGGATGAATTATTCTTAGTGAATAAATCTCCTCTAGAATAGATGAAGGATACAATCACCATCTTGATAGAGTTACTCTCACTAAATATTTTTATGCTACTCTCCTTGGCACATGGCTAATAAAAATTCTAAGGATGACTCCCTACTAAATTTTTCACAACACATCAAAATATTATTACATTAATAATTAAAATAGTCATTTGAATTTTTATAACTAATAATTATGGTTGGGGTTTTAGCCCTTAACTACTTATGAATAAGACTCATTCACACCAATTGAAAATGAATTTCTCATTGGAGCTAGATGGATTTTAAAAAGGAGTCTCTTGTCAATATAACAATAGCACCTAAGGAATGCCACCCTTGTGGTAATGGTGTGAATGTGTAGGTTTTGGAAGTGTAAACAAGTGTGGTTGGGGACTAGGACATTGGAAACCACTAAGAGGTAGAGGTTTTAGTATATGGCCCTTAATTGTTAGGCTTGAGGGTACTTGTGGCCTTAGCACCTTTAACAAATTGTGTATTGATGTGGCACATAGGAGACTTGTTTGAAAAATACATAAAGTATAGCATGCTTCTACTCAATTCAAAATAGAAACTGGTAGCTGAAAAAAGCCTTGGTACATTGAATGCATCAAATGAAAATTTAGTCTCCTATACTAGGGAACGTCTAATAATTTTTGTGGGCCATTAAGTATTGTAAGAAGAAGATCAATTTGCATGCAAAGGGTTAATTTGTACATTTAATGCTTTATGACCTAGTTTAGTTTGTCTTCAAGCATGGGCTAAAAATTATTTTAAAAAGATAATGCTAAGTAGACAACTTGATGGCTAGGTGATTGTTTATCTCAGTTATCAATTAAAAGGGTAGCACTTAAATCTTTTTCAAAGTTAGAGGATATTGAATGAGATGGTAATATAACAAGGAGCAATAGGTCGATGTTTAGTAGGAAGCTCAAAATTAAATGATAAATTTGTAGTCACCTTTGCCCCTAAAATACTTTTAGATTACTCATTTTCCAATAGCTTAGAAAGAGAAATCCAACAATTCCTCAACATAAAAAGGAAAACATAAATTCTTTGTTAATTTGACTAATAATAAAGGATTTTTTTGTGAAATCTAATTCCTTTATGGAGCAACAACGTGCTACATATTTTTCTCCCTAAATAATATATGGGTAGATATTTGGGGTCTAGTTGCCTCCTAAGTTTTCCAATAAATAAAAATGGGGAACAACATTCATTTTAAGAATTATTGTTAGTTGTTAATCAATCTTTGTTTTATTTTTCATATGCATATTATGAAGTGGATGAGAATGTCTTTTTGATGGAAAGAGGTGAAAAGTACAAAGAAAATAGTTAAGATTTAGTTGACTAATCATAATAAAAAACAAAAACAAAAATACTTAGCAAGTTCTTTTGTATAACTAAAATATATGACTATTATTATGTGTAATTTTTTATATCTATTTTTACTATAAGAGACCTCATATATAATTCCCCAATAATTTTAATTAAAAAGAATCATTTACATCATTACATAACATATGAGTATAATTGAATATTAAATAATGATCAACCTTCAAAATCAAACTTACATATATAAGTGAACTTACTTATGCCTAAACTTTTAATGTAAATATATATATAGTTCTCACAAATATAATATAGTCATTATAAAATATTAAATTTATTCCATTAATATAATATGATATTTATTAAATGTTAAATTTGTTAACGCAAATATAATATAATCATTATAAACGAACCTTTAATTTATTTTATGACATGTGAATGATAAAGTGATTAGATTTTCATATTATAAATAAAAACTTCTTATTTGATGAAGAAAATCATGATAAGCCTTGCTTAACATTCCATCCCTAATGTAAGCATTAAATCATTTAGCAATGTATCTATTGTCTAATTTAGATACAAAATTAGTAAATAATCAAATTTAATTTAAATTTTAAAAATAATCATTTTTAACTGGTAAACTACATAATATGAAAAAAAAATGATCTTAGCAATTCCCTTTTTAACATTACTGTTAAATTTTTAGACTTAAATTGAAAAAATGCCCCTGCAATTCATTTTGATAGAAATAATTCTGATGAGAGGACAAATATACAACACATAATGAGCTATAAAAGCCTACAGATTCATGTTATTGAGAAACTATGTAGTCAATCCACTTAACCATATAAACAAAAATAAAATGGAGGCCGAAACACTAAAGTAGATCAAAGCCACAGAACTAGTAGCGGTGCTGGATCTGGTGTTAAGTAGCATGTTCTACAGCCAGGTCAAGGAATAACATACATCTAAATCATATGTTGGATGCCATTTTTTCTCCCATTCCACCCAATGCTACACAGGACTTTCCTCCATTCTCAACTAACATATTCCTTTACTCAACACAATCAATCTGCCTCAACAAGGCTCTGACATTCTGTAGGATACCAGATTTAACTTTTAACCCAATAACATGATAAATTATATATGCAGATTAAGAACTAGAAACATAAATTCAGTTCTGGCAGCCATTTTAAAGTTTTGGAATTGAAAAAGTGTTTCCATAATACAAATTATACTTGATTCACCAAAACTGACAGCTTTAACAATGAAGGTTTTTTGTGGGTCTTCATCACGCGAGTATGTGGAGAAAGATAGCTATGGCCATTAAATTAAAAATACCTTCTCCATTTCGCTTTGATGGATGGCTATACGCTGATTCGAAGCTCCCTACATAGAGGCCTTGAGAAAGAGCTATCACTTCACCTGCATCACTGAAACCTTTGCCGTGCAGGAACGTTGACAATGAGTTTGAGCTTTGCGAGGGTGGGTAGGAGAAATGGTTTAAAACTGGGTGCGAAAAATTAAGGTAAACGGTTTAAAATTGGGCACGAAAAATTAAGTTAAACGGTTTAAAACTGGGCGCGAAAAAAATGAAGGTTAACGGAGAACGGGAAAGTGAACAGAAGAGGGACGGATTAAATGGACCCCACACCAGCCACTCTAAGCAGCAGAGTGTCCTGTTAATAACCTAGTGAGGCCAATGGTTGAGCCGCTGGTCTTCACATTCCTCTCTTCTCGTGTCTCTTCAACTGATCGTGGTTGTTAATAAATGCAACCTTGGTTATTGTAAAACTTACTTTTAGCATCAATAAGATTTTCCCTACTTAGTGTGGACGTAGCCACTATTGTGGTGAACCACGATAAATCGTGTGTGCTCTGGTTTTTGCATTATTGTTCTGCATATCTGGATTCTTGTTTATTCAATTCTTTCATTTTACAATTGGTATTAGAGTTGGGTGTACAACTGTTTGGAAATTTGGTAATTGAATTTCCAGAAAATGGAAGATTTGAAGGTGCATAAATTTTCTGGGAAGAACTTCAGGATATGGAAGATTCAGATGAAATCTTTGTTGATTAAGGAAGATCTTAAACTTGAGCTTGAAGGAAAATCAAAGAAGCTTGCTACCATGAAAGACGAAGATTGGGAGACTCGATGAAAAGGCCAAGGCAACAATATTTCTTTCGCTAAATGAAAATGTTTTGTTCAATGTTGCAGAAGAGAAAACAACAAAAGAAGTTTGGGACAAACTTATAAAAACCTATGCTATGGCGTCGGCTGCAAATAAAGTGTTCATCATGAAGAGATTATATAAGCTCAAGATGAAGGAAGGTTGCACAATGGCAAACCACATTAACGAATTCAACACTTTGATCAGCCAAGCGAATTCAGTTGGAATGACTCAAGGTGATAAAAACAAAGTTGTTCTTCTTTTATGCTCTCTACCAAACAGTTGGGATGGAGTTGTGACAGCCATAAGCACTTCGGCATCAAGCTCCAAGAATTTGGCTTTCGATGAAGTTTCCGCCACTCTTCTCTCCGAAGACTTAAGGAGGAAGAATGATGAGCCCTCATTCGGTGATTCTCTCACTATGGTAAGCACCGAAAATAGAGGGAGAAGCCAATATAGAGGTAGATATAATCACAATCAGCGGTCCAAATCAGCTAGAAGATCGTAGTCTAAAGGAAAAGAAAGCGGTTGTTGGTTTTGTGGGAAGGTTGGTCATATCAAGAAAGATTGCAGAAAGTATAAAAAGGCACAAGAAAGGGTTTTGGACAGCGAAGAAAACATATCACATGATAAGGATGATGGTATTCTCATACTATCAACAAGCGATACAAAATCAGATTCATGGGTAATTGATTCTGGTGCCTCCTTTCATGCCTCTTCTTGTACGGAGGCCTTCACAAATTACCAAGAAGGTAATCTTGGAAATGTATATTTGGGTGACAACAAAGCTTGTGAAATTGTTGGCAAAGGTGATGTTGTTTTGCAGCTAGCTGGAGGAGTCAAGTGGTTGCTAAAAGAAGTTCGCCATGTTCCCAAATCGAAGAGAAATCTGATTTCCGTAAGTCAGCTATATACCCAAGGATTTCTCACCACTCTCACGGATACTTGGAAAGTAACTAAAGGATCTTCGGTCATTGCAAAAGGAGACAAAGTTAGTAGCCTCTATATTGCAGAAACTTTTGGTGAGGTGGGAGCTGCTATGACTGTTGTAGGCAGCGATGTGGCTCTTTGGCATCAAAGGTTAGGCCACATGAGCAAGAAAGGACTTGAGGTGATGCTCAATCGAGACCAACTACCGAGTCTACAATCCGTAGATTTGGGGTTTTGCAAACATTGTCTTCGTGGCAAACAAAGATGGGTCAACTTCTTGAAGGATGGACACAACATGAAGACAACACCATTGGAGTTGGTGCACTTGGATGTCTTTGGCCCTACCGAGGTAACCTCTTATGGAGGCACTAATTACTTTGTTACCTTTCTTGATGATTGTACTAGGAAGGTTTGGGTTTATATAATTTCTAGAAAATCTGAAGTGCTTTCAAAATTTAAAAATTTTAAAGCACTTGTTGAGAAGCACTTGTTAAGAAAAAGTAGAACAACATTCAGAGAAGGGGAATGTTTGATCAGTTGTTGCATTTGTTGTGCTTCAGGTGGGAGATTATTGAGATAGTGAAGGCCAATGACTGAAGGCCAAAGGTCTTCACGTTTTCCCTCCTCGTGTCTCTTCAACTGATCGTGGTTGTTAATAAATGCAACCTTGGTTATTGTAAAACTTACTTTTTAGCATCAATAATATTTTCCCTGCTCAGTGTGGACGTAGCCACTATTGTGGTGTAAATCATGTGTGCTTTGGTTTCTGTATTATTTTTCTGTTATTTATTGTTTAGCATATCTGGATTCTTGTTTATTCAATTCTTTCATTT
>VCHN02003695.1:0-13544 GCA_007115665.2 Sequoiadendron giganteum | reverse complement strand
GAGGCAAACGCCTATATGGCACAACATTTTCCTCCTCTTTGAATGTGCAAGTTATAGGTTTGAAGAATACTGAAAGAGATTTGAAGATCCATTTTTCATTATTGCATTTTTTGTCATCTACATTTTGAAAGCCAAAAAACCTCAATTACAAAAAATTTTGTCAGAGATCCAACAAATCCAAAGGCGGGAGATCAGAGAGTAGACTGAGCACTATAAGATCAACTTTTGAAGTTTGGAAGAATCCTATAAGGAGACTCACGCTTGGGCATGAGTGTCCACCATTTTCAGCTCCAAATGTGTAGGACAACTACACAAATCTCTATTTGTCTTAGTTCTACAATCCAAGTTTCAGTTATGTTATTTGTATCTTGCATTTTCAGTCTAAAACACATAGTTTAATAAGGTTATTTTGGGCAATTCAATTACAATAAAAATTTCAAGACTCAAAAGGATCAAATCTGGAAGTTTGATTGACTCGCCTTTGAGGTTGAAAGTCAATATATTGGCCTTGTTAATTTGCATCCTAATGAAATACTTAAAAAAGTGGAGTTGATCTTAGGTTTCATGCACTAAACATTAGGTCCCCCACTTTTTCTCCATTTCAAGGACTAACTATGGTGGTAGGAGAATTTGTGAACAATGATAGGGAGTGAAAATGGAATTTTGAATTCAACATGTGAAGTGTCATGATACTACTATTGGAAGAGTTTAAGCCAATGACAAAACATATTTACAAGATAGATGTTATAGATTATGTTGAGCACCTTTAGGGGCTCAGTACTTGGAACTAACTTGGCCACCTTTACATGATTATCTAAATGCAAGTTACTAATTTCATCTTTGAATTCTTTTTTAATATCTTTTCACAAAGGTGAGTTATGGTTGACTAAAATAGTTTATATTTCAAGGAGGAAGCAATGATTGAGCTAGCAACCTCACTAAACACACAAAAAAAATGGTGTGTACTTATTGTGTTATTTTAAAATTGGGCAATCAAAATATAAAAATATTAATTTGTCCAATATTCCTATGTGAGTTTCTCCATCTCCTCTAATCACTACAGCACAAATATAGACATTTCTTGTTCTTGGCAACTCTCTTGGATATGAGGATTCTGAAGGTGCACTACCTACTACTATAAGGTTCGTGTTCAAGGCTTCAATTATACTAGACGATTTGGAAATTGTCACGGTGATGGAGATTGGGGTTGGAATTCCATGGGCTGATGAAATTGAGCATATGTTCTAGTTGGGTGTGGACGTGGAGCGATAGCCATTTCTCATGAACTTTAATTCCCATGGCTTGGATCGACACAGACATTGGGTGAAGGTGGGCTATAAATTCTTATGCCAGAAACTTGGGCTAGAGGTTGTCACTGGTGAAGTGGTTCTTGGACTTTGCAGTTATGGTGGAGGAGGGTGCTTTCTATGATGAAGCAAACTAAAGCTTACTGAGTTATGGTGTCTCTACAGGATAATGAATATGTTGTATATTGGTTTTTTTTCATTTTGGGACAGGACTGAGTTGTATTGCCTTACTGACACCCAAGATATCTAAGGACCATTACGGATGTAAATTTATTTTTTGATTAATATAATCATGCAACTTCAGTTGTGTATTACGTATCAAAAAACAAAATTCCTATGTGAGTGATGAAATCATAGCTTAAAGATGCCTCTAATATTTTCTTTAGAGCAACTATATAATCTAGATTGCTAAAATATATAAAGTTTCTAGTTTTATAAACAAAAAAAATATTTGCACCTTATTTCAATAAATCACACCTAAATATTATTGGAATTACTCTTTTCTCCAGGGTAAAATTATAAATCACATATTTAAATCCTTATAAAAATAATGAACAATCAAAGTAAGAATGAAATGCTAAAATTTTGATAATTTAAACTTACACTTCTTCTACAAACAAATACTCTAAATTACATATAACTTCCTCTTCAAACTTTCTTTGATACTGTGTGCAGGTGATTCCTAACTAAAAATGCAAAACACTAAAATGAAATGGCGAAAAATAAAAACACAAGACACCTCAAGATTGGCCTAGTTTAACTCAAACAAAATAAGCAATAAAGACACAAATTTTTACCATGTTCAAGTTGTTCTTTGGTTGGCCCTTGACTTTGATGTAGATGTGTGCTCCTTCTTTGATGAAATGACTCAAAACCTATATGAGATGGATGAAAAATCCATGATGGATGAAATGAAGGTGGTATATGGATGATTCAATGCAAATTATGAGCTCAAATGGTGTTGCAACAATGGAGGTCTCAAAGCTTGAGTGCATGCAAGAGTTGTGTTGTTACAAAAATTTAAAAAAATAGCTAAGTTTTAACCAAAATGCATTGAAGGGGATGAATGGCCATGATTGATTCTAAGTCAAGAAATCAAGGGTTGAGATGCCTGTTATCAATTTTTCACCATAGCTCAAATTGACAGAGTTGGTTAATTCGGGTTCATTTTAAGGTGGAGAGTTTCAGTTTATTTCTGCAGTTGCTTTAACCATTGCATATATTTGAGTTTTGAGTTGTTGAAGTGCAATGTGTTTCAGTTTTCCATTCATCATTTGCAGCATTAAATATTGCATGAAATGTAAAAGAAAGTTCTTTCATTTTGTATTCAATTATTCATTACACAATGTTTCATACATTTGTTACAAAATAGAAGTACAAAATTGAACAATAATTGCACAAAATGTTATTTTGTATTCATTGGGATGAAAAGAAGAATCAAGTGTCCCACACAAGCTATGGGAACAACTGAAACAATGAACCATAAGGAATGAATACACTACTTAAGATAAAGAAGGAAAAGAGCACATAAGAGGGAACATAGCCATCATTCCCTAGATGTGTCTTCAAGTTGCCTTCGATGTTGTGCATCCCTCTTTGCTTTCATTCTCCAAGTGAACCTGCAAGTGATTGTAAGAATTTTGTTAGAGCTCGGGTTATGAAGCCTCATACATGGTCTATCAATAGTAATGTATAACATTGCTTATGGTTCATTGAATCAATTGAGCAAAAGCAAGAAGTGTGCCAAAGAATACAAAGCAGGAAACATCATAAGAACTTTGAATTTGTTTTTTTAATCTAACACTATTTGTTTCTTGTGCAGGTATAGGAAAAGTCATGTTTCTGATTTGTTTTGAAGATTTATAGCATATGGTTTAAAACAGGTTCTCATAAGGGTTGAACTCAGCATGCTTCCCCTTAACATTCAATAAAGGGTTTGAGAAAAGAAACAATTCAATTTTTCTCAAAACAGATATGCATCTAAAGGAGTACATCACAAGTGTCATAAGAACTCAAGAAATTGACCACTCAAGATAATCAAGTTTGAATGTTCAATGAGTTGAAGATCACAAATGATCGATTTCTCAAGTAGATCATCATAAGGAGTGCATCATCATGGAATGTGATAGTGAATAGGAATACATAATGCCTCATTTACAAATCAACAATAACAACTGAAGCAATTTGAGAAGCTTCAGAACACCATCATCAGGTGTTAAATTTCAAAATATTTTATGCAAAGTGTAACAATGGGTATTTTCTAGGGTTAGCAATATCATATGCAAAACATAAAAACTCAAAGTAATAATGAAGTGCAAAGGAAATAAAATGAAACAATCTCACCAAATATCTTCATCCTCCATGACTGACCTCCATTACACCTTCTCAACTTGCTGAAATATGTTGTTGCCCTCAGATTTATGATGAGCAAGCTAATGACAATGACAAGCCCTAAGCAAATGTTGAAGGATTTTAAATGACTATATGCAAGAATGCAAGATGAAGAAATTAAGAGACTAAGAAATATATGAGAGTGACTTCAAAGATTCAAGAGATATATTTCAAGATGAAGACAAAATTGACATTTTATAGAAAATGCAATTTTGTATGGACGGATGAGATTAAAGATTGATAAGTGCCCTAGAATCTATGGTCAAGGTTCAAAATGACAACCCACAATTAGGGTTAGGACAACATTAGGTCAAATTCGAAATGAATGGTCAAGATTGATTTTTAGAAAATCAAATAAATGGTTGACAATACATGTGACAAGAGATTCTGGGCACACAAACCGAAGTTGTTGGAGAATCAAATAATAATTTAAAATTATCTGATTCATGAGGGGATGTTGACTTTTTGAATTAAAAATTATTTTAATTCAAAAGGGGTGGGGTCATGTGACAGTAAATAATTTAAATTAAATTATTTACTAAAAGAGGGAATTTATAAAGTGTGACTTATTTTAAATAAATAATATTTATTTAAAATGAGCACAGTAAAAGAGTAGAAATTAAATAATAAAATTATTTAATTTAGGTGGTGGGACTTATTTTAAATAAATAAATTTTATTTAAGATGAGCACAACAAAGTTATTTAATTTAGGTGAAAATTAAATAATAAAGATATTATTTAATTATAGAAGAATGTGACAAAGGGAACCTTTTAAATTAAATATAATGATTTTATTCAAAATTTAGGAGAGTGGACCAAATTAAATAGATGAAATTTATTTAATTTAGGAGAGAAGAGGCTAATGAATAATTAAATAATTAAACATAATTATTTAATTATAGTGGAAAGTGGGCAAAGATTAAATAAATAAGAATTTATTTAATTTTAGAAAGAAGAGGACTTAAATAGTGACATAATTAAATAAATAGATAAAATTATTTATTTAATATTGGAAGACATAATGGACAAAAATAATTAAATAAATTAAGAAATTTATTTAATTATAGGAAGACATTAGACAATTAGTGACACATTAAATAAATAATTAAAATTTATTTATTTAATAATCATGAAGAATAAAGGGGACATGAATTAATTAAATAATTATGAATTATTTAATTAATAGTCGAAAGTGAGTCACAGACATAATTAAAATGTCCTAATTAGGGTTAGAAGAAGAGATTAAAAACTAGAGCTTGCAGGTCTAGGTCATTTTTATGTGTCTACATTTGCCCCTCTTTGTCATAATGCAACTTGTCGCATTGTGGCAAAGAAAATAAGTCAAACATATGCCCCAGTGCAAAATAAGATGAGGAAGAATGACGAGGAAGGTTGCAGTATGCCCCCTCAAGAGGACGAACGGGTTCCAAGAACATGGGTGTGCTCTCGAAATGGATGAGAAGACTAGAATATGGAGAGACAAAGAAATGTTAGTGAAAAAGATATATGGATGATGATATGGATGCAATGCCTATATGAGATGCATGTTAGTTCCTAGACCAAATCCTTCAACCTTTACCATAGGACTTTAATATTTATTGCTCTTTAATCATCATTGGGTAGAGTATTGTAATGGACAATAAACACCATGATATGAAATAAACCAAGGTGTGCAAGGTTGCACCATCACGTAAGATAAGCAGTCATAGACAAGGATGATCATGACTCATACTAAGAGCACAATTTGCCCTAGTCATTTTGTCATAACCAATCGCAAGCAGAAAAAGACAAGAATAAACCATGAAACGTCATTGCTTCTCTAAATCCTGTTTCCAGGACATCCTCGAGAAACTAGTAACATGATTGCCAAAATAATAAAAATAACACCACCATCATGATACATCACTATTTTTCTAAATCTCGTAGTCAGGACATCGCTGAGAAACTAGTAACATGAGTGTCAGAAGACAAGAAAAAGTCATGAGACATCGTTGTTTCTCTAAATCCTGTTGTCGAGATCTTGTTGAAAACCTAGTAACATGATGAAAAGGCCAAAGACAAGTGCCAAGTATTTGCCAAGCGTTTCAAGATTAAGGTTGCCAACTGTCGAGTGATATCAAATTTAGGAAGGGCACATCCTGAATGACGTTGATATCTAGGAGATCAATTCTCGGAGTTAGGAAAATCCATCAAAATGCTAGATGATGAGGACAATGCTTAGGAAGGACACATCCAAAAGCCAAAATAAATCATGAGAGTTGCTCTTTAGAAGGACAAATCTTAAGAAGAAACCCAAAGCTTTATCAGGATAAATTGTCCTGATAAAATTGATTACAAGCCATCGCTGAATTGACCACAAATTGTTGATGAAACAGATGGTTGATAGATTGTTTGCTCGGGATTGATGGAAGATTTGCTTGATCTGAAGAAAGTTTGACATGTGTGAAAACGTTGTTCCATGAACCCTAATGGACTAACCTAGTGCAGCCTCGGGGTCTCATTGATTGATGGCCTTACCTACATCATGCACTCAGAGACCTCGTAGTTCGACACGACCAATGATGTTGTCCAAAGGACAAGAGTTTGAATCATGATTTTATTTTTACCAACCTAGAAAGACTAACCTAATGTCTCGGGGATTCAAAGATGAATCTTGCCTACGTAGCAAATGCGTAGAGACAACGTAGTTCAGACAGGGACAAAAGATTGACTGGCGTGACTGACTGAATTGATAAGATAGACAATGACTCTATTTTTGGGATTTTGACATTGATTTGGACGTTTTTGTATTTTCTCAAGATATTTTTCAATTTTTAGGTCTTTTTTCAGGACTTTATATGATTTTTAGGATTTTATTCAGGACTTTTTCAAATTTTTAAGATTTTTTAAGGACTTTTTCAAATTTTTAGGCATTTTTGATGTTTTATGAAAATTGTGACAAATGCATGTGAATGATGCTGATGCACATGAATCCAAGGACAACCATGATTTTGCCGTAGTCAAGCTGAATACCGATTGACAGGTGACGATGAAAATGAAAATTTTGTTTGACATGGGAAGGACACATCCTGAAACAACGTGAGGATGACAATGATATGACAAGAGGATAAAAGTCTGTAGCAAGGCCAAGGACAAAGTCAAGGAAAGTTTTGGATGATGGGCTAGGTTTTCCATATTGTCGCATTTGGAATGACTTCGTGAGGATTAGATGGGATGATGAGGGATCTTTAGACCGTTGACAAGGGAAACCAAGATGGGTGATAGGTATAAAAGGACAATGGATGGCTTCTGTAAAAGATAGGAGACATGAGGACTATTATCATATAGTTGTCAAGGACAATGTCACATGAGGCTATGATGGTAATGACATGATATGAAATAGGGTATGGTCAAAGGATAGACATGTCAAAAAATTTCCCAAAGCATGCTTTGTGTTTTTGCCCCAGTCTTTGTCAAGATAAAAATAGGTGGGACAATGGACGAAATGACAGGGCTTGGATGGATAGATGGAAAGGTCATAAGAAATTTCATGTGAAGGGAATGGGAGATGAGATGACTTGCCCCCAAGTGTAATGTTCCACATAGATGATTTATTCTACACATGACGCCTATTTGCCAGGTTTTCATCATGGTACTTATCTAGAGCGCCATAAGAATGGTTTTCACTATTGGATGGAATTTTTCTCTTTACTATTTTGTCATTTTCAATGTTTTTGTATTTTTGATTTTTTACCAAATAGCCTTGATTCTTTAGATGACCACTAACTGTGTTCAAGCCTTTGATGGTGCCAATGTAGAGACTGGTGCCATAACATGCCAATAATGTCCTTTATGAAGTAGTTGCCTTGTTAGGATGATAGTGCTTGCATACAGTTGACTGATGTCATTGTGATCCTTGTTGATACTAGAGTTGCCCTTATCAGAATACGCACATCGCGATAAAGTGCCATGAGAGTCCTTATGATAAAAAGTTGTTGCCAAGATGCGATGAATTTGTGACATGGGACATTTGGACTTTAGGCGAGATGTAGGATTATGATGGATGATGGCAGACGTGGATGGGTTAGTTGGACGTTTGGATGCATTGATTTTTATTTTCCAAACTTGGGGTGTTGGATGACGAAGTTGGGAATTTTTATTAGGATAGTGTTTGGAACCAACATTTTTATATGTCTTGCTTGATGGCCATTTTGAAGGAGGTGGACATTGATTATATGTGGGAGTCCTCTTGTGTTGTGGTTCCACATTTTGATTGACTTTTGGATTTGGCATCTTTTCTTTGCCTGATTCTTGACTTGATCCATTTTGTTTTGGGATCCATTTTAGCTTCATTTGTCCATTTGACTTTTTGTCTGATTTGATGGCCTTTGACATGTGATTTTGAACGTCGGATTTGTAATACTTTTATTGGTTCCAAATGGAAGGCTTATTGATGTTGGAGTGATGGTCTGGGGTGTGGAGGGAAGGAGTTTTGGCAACAACCTTATGACAAGAACTACTCATGACGGCCATTTTGATGTTTGTATCAAATAAAGTTTCCCCCAATATCGAGGAGGGACCACTAACATCATTAGATTTTCCGACTGATGAATAGCCAAGACCTTGATGTCTGTAATGTGCTTGAACTTATATGGGTTCCAAAATTCCTTGCTCATGTAGGCCTAATCCTTTTCCCTGATAATTCATGTTTTGACAATTTTTGTTGGCGATGGGATACTTGTTACTTTGGAAGCAAGATGCCAACCCATTCTTATTGTGGAAATTAATGCTTGAAATATTCTCCTCTATAAGGAAGCTTGCTCTAAAAAAGATAGATGATCCTAATTGATAGGATATTGTAGCTTTACTAACATGTTGGATATTTCTGATTGTCATCTTTGGTTTGATTTTCTATCATATCAAATTCTGATGATTCTACTAGTGCTTCCAAGTCTATGTCAAAACCGTCTTCATGGTCATTGCCATAGAGCCCACTGAATTCAGTTATAGCTTGATCATTTGCAAATATGTCCATGCTAGGAGACTCTTGTTCTAGTGGTAGATCATCTATGTGTCCCATGAAGGCAAGTGTCTCATTGTTGGTAGTGTCAATGTTGGAAGCTTGGAGAGGGTCATCTTCAAGTGTTTCATCATGAAGGGCATAAAGGTCAAGGCGTGGATCATTTTGGACTTCTTCAAAAGTAGTGTCTTGATCAAAGATAGGCTTAGTTGGAATGAAATGATCAAAAATAGGGTCTTGACCAAGGAGAGGTTTGTCTTGAATGACATGGTTTTGGATGGACTCTTGACCAAGGATAGGTTCATCTTGAATGACATGGTTTTGGATGGACTCTTGACCAAGGATAGGTTCATCTTGAATGACATGGTTTTGGATGGACTCTTGACCAAGGATAGGTGTCTTTGGTATGCCATGATTGTCTAGGAGAATTTCTTGAATGGATGTAAAGATGGGGTCCAATAGACTATGTTGATCTGTACAAGACAGTGATGTTATGATGTCATGCTTTGGACTTGCCTCTTGACATGTATCTTCAAGTGTAGGTAAGAAGATGGGACATTGGAGACCATGACTAGATATTTTTTCATGAAAACATGGAGTGTCTTGGAATGGATTGGTGTGTAATGGACTAGGATATGACATGGAGGTTTGGAAAGGGTTAGTGGATGAAGGACTAGGATGAGATGAAGGATTAGAATAGGACATGGATGCATGACAAGGATATGACATGGATGGAGGATTAGAATATGACGTGGATGGTGGATTAGGATATGATGCAAATGAAGGAATAGGATATGACGTGGATAGTTGGTTTGGATTCATGGATGGCTGATTTCCCTTGTCAAAGTTTGGGTAGTTATGACCAATGGAAGTTTGTTGTGACTTAGTGCCATAGATGGTGTTAGGGGACTCTTGATAGTAGATGGATAGAGGACTAGGACTCATGGATTGTTGGTAAGATGGATAGATGGATGGAGGGCTAGGGGTTGTAAATTTGGACTTGGATTGGAGGTATAGTGTTTTGAATTCCCTAGCAAGTTGTGCTTGACCATTACTACTGAATTGGCATTCAATTCGGCTAGCAAGCATGTCATAGTGACTTGAAGACATGATGGTGGATGGAATGAGACTAAGGCTATGCAAAGTGATAATGGGGATAAAAAGTAATGTCAAATGCAAAGTGGTAATGAGTGCCTTATGTCAAATGATTTTTAGGAAAAGTTTTCTAACCACTCAAAGTTTGGCCAATGTCTCGATTTGGATTTTCAAAGGACTAGTTTGAAGGACAAGATGACAAAATGACAAGGTGAGATTTCCACACTAGACTTATGAGTTGGAAATAGCTCACCAAAGGAAAATGACTAAGGATTGATTTGTTTGACTTGGTCCAATGACAATTTAATTTTTGAGACAATGGTTTGACAAAGAAAGGAAAGTTTTCCTATCCCAAAGTGTGCAAAATTGAGGACTTGATTTGACAAATGTGGTTCATGATGGAAAATTCGTTGCAAAAAGTGATTTGACAAAATTTTAGGTTGATTGCAAAGATTTGTTTTAGTTTGGAAAAGTTGTTTTAGATTTTGGCAAGTTTGATGTTTATTTGTTGGAATTGTCTGAAAATAGTTGGCAAACACATGGTGTTAAAAATCAACCACATAGAAGTCATTTTACAAAATCTTATGGTTGGAAGGACAATATTCTTTTGGATCCCACTAACCGCATATCCTTAGCGGATGAATTCAGAAGCTTGGCCCCACAGGCTCCCTCTTACAATGCACTCACTTCTCAGGGCAACCAAGCTTCCAACCTCCATGAAACTCCCATGGCAGATTGATCATCTCTACTAAGAACTGCGGAGGTGCGGGTGTCATCACAACGACCGTTGTTGTACCAAAGAATAGAAGGTTTTTGGCTTGCTAAAACAAGGGATTTAATTTGGACATCCGTTCGAGTGGTTATACATGGGGCCAAGATTAAGCTCCATTATGGAGGCACTCCAGCCTGAAGAGGTTAAGCTCAACAAGGTTTTGGGGAGTACTACTTGGTTCGTATAACATATCTACACTCGTAATCTTAGGCTTTCCCTTAAGATTCACATTTATATACCGGTCGGAAGTAGCTTGGCTAAAAAGCTTCGTTGCCGGTTTGAGTCGCTTTGGGGTGAGTACTTTTTCCCACCAAAGCAGGCCCAATTTTCTAAAGTTGACAAAAGCAAATTAGAATATTCATAGTTCAATCGATCCTTGTTTAAAAACAAAGAGTGAAAACATGAATATCCTAACTCACACTCGCATGGTGTTCATTTTAAGCCCAAATCGAAATGTGTTGACAAACATAAAAAAAAATGGAGTTCATTTTAACCGTTTGTAGTATTTGTCAAAACATGGGGTTCATTTTAACCGTTTGTAGTGTGAGCTAACTAAAAAGTTCATTTTAACCCAATGCTATGAAGATGCAGATTCATTTTAAGCCAATGAGTTGTAATGCATTGTGTTCTTTTTAGCCCAATGAGTATGCATGCATGTTTATTTTAACCCATGAATGTAAAATGCAAGTTTGTCTAAGATTTATAAAATGAACAAGTAAAAATCGTTAGACTCCTTGCCACAAGCTGCAAACAAAAAATTAGTAACCCAAAATCTTTAAGCTACTAAACAGAGAAAGAGTGTTTCCCTAACCCTATTTGACCTAGTGCAAGCCCAATTCCTAGAGTCAATAACAGTTTCTCTTACACCCAAGATCACACAAGTGCGCAAGGGGAGAGGATACTTCTATTATTGATCACCAATATTAGAGGGTTAGCTAGTCAAAATAAATCTGATTTTTGGAACTAATTTTTGCATCAAAAGTAAAAACACAAAAAATAGACCCTTATTGAAATTCAAAGAGATTTCTAGAAATATAAGGAAATCTAAATAATTCTGTGTTTTGCATCCAAAATTAGTTTTTTATGAAAAATCATAAAAAAATTATTAAAATTTCAAAACAGTTCCAAAAAATCTGATTTTTTTATTGAAGGTGCCTAACATTATTCCAAACTTGCAAAAAGTATTTTATGAAAAGAGCTACAAAATTTTGTGAGATATAAGTCAATCTTTATAAAACCCTAAGTTTTAAAGATCTATCTTTTGTTGAATTATGTTGCAGGAAAATTAAAAACATAAAAACCAGACCCCTATTGAAATTTTGAGATCTTTCCAAAAATATAAATAAATTTCCAAAATTCACTAATGTGCTCTCACAATTGATTTTTCATGAAAATAACTAAATAAATTATAAAAAATTGAAAACAGCTCTAAAACTCTGGTTTTTGGACGAGAATCTCTTGACATTGTCTGGAACCTGCAAAAAACATTTTGTCTGAAAATATCGATCTGTTTGAAAGATATGGTTGAATATTTAAAAACTAGGGTTTTCTCCCAAAAATGATGCAAAACCTGCAAAAAAAATGATCCAACTCCAAATATCTTTAAAATTTGTCAAAATATGTCAGGCTCACCAATGTAATGATCTAAATATATTTCCTTGCAAGATGTAGATCTAGGGTTAGAACATGCATGCAATAATAATATCAATCAATCAATAAAATGCAAAGGAGGAATAAAGAGAAAAGGAATGAGACTAGAACAGTCTCACCCATTTCTCTCCTCCATGGCTCACTTTTATTGAACCTCCTCTACTTGTTGCAATATGATGGATGCCCTCAGCCTTTGTGTGAGCAAAATAAGTTTATGACATGACCTAGCAAGTGTTGAAGGATTTAATTTAAAATGCAAGAGAATATAAATCTACATGCAATGTAAATGATCTGCAAAAGACAATGTTAGATGATAAAATATGAAATGCAAGATATTCTAAAAATGTAAGAGATGAGAGAGGTAAAATATGACAATGCAAGATAATAAGAGATGTGTAAAATGTGAGATGCAAAAATATGAAAATGCAAGATGTTCAAAATGAGACCAAAATTGCTCTTTTATAGAAGAGGCAATTTTGTGTGAATGGCCAAGATTGAAAGTTAGTAAATGCCCTAGAATCAATGGACGAGATTCCATATAACAACCCACAATTAGGGTTAGGGCAACATTAGGTCAGATTCGAAATAAAGGGTCAAGATTGATTTTTAGAAAATCAAATCAATGGCTGACAAAAGATTTCGGGCAAAAAAAACGGAGTCGTTGGGGAATCAAATAATAATTTAAAATTATTTGATTTAAGAGGAGATATTGACTTTTCAAATTAAAAACTATTTTAATTTAAAAAGTGTGGGGTCATGTGACAGTAAATAATTTAAATTAAATTATTTACTAAAGGAGGGAATTTAAATGAGACTTATTTTAAATAAATAAATTTATTTAAAATGAGCACAATAAAAGAGGGGGAATTAAATAATAAAATTATTTAATTTAGGTGTTGGGACTTATTTTAAATAAATAAGATTTAGAAGAAATTAAATAATAAAAGTTATTTAATTTAGGTGGAATATTAAATAATAAAGATATTATTTAATTATTAGAGGAATGTGACAAATGGAACCTTTTAAATTAAATATAAAGATTTAATTCAAAGTTTAGGAGAGTGGACCAAATTAAATAAATAAAATTTATTTAATTTATGAGAGAAGAGGCTAATGAATAATTAGATAATTAAATATTATTATTTAATTATAGTGGAAGGTGGATTAAATAAATAAGAATTTATTTAATTTTAGGAAGAAAAAGACTTAATTAGTGACATAATTAAATAAATAAATAAAATTATTTATTTAATAATTAGGAAGACATAAAGGGGGAAATAAATTAAGAAATTTATCTAATTATAGGAGGATATTTAGACAATTAGTGAC
>VCHN02005198.1:0-10128 GCA_007115665.2 Sequoiadendron giganteum | reverse complement strand
TTAGATATTTAATTAATTATGTTCTTTTGGTATGCTGCAGTTGCTTCAACATTAATTTTAATTTAATAATTCTTTTATGTCAACATATATACATATTTACATATGTATATATATATATATATATATATAATATATATATATATAAATATATATATATATATATATATATATATATATATATATATATATATATTTATATATATATTGTAATACCCCTCCGCTTTGGTTTCTCGTTTCATGTTGTTTTATGCTTTGCTTTGGTTGCAGCTACTTTGATACTGGACACATTTTGTCATGATGTTATGATCACTACTCTTGAGCGACAACTATTATTGTGTGATGTGATTATCTGATTTTGTTTCACATGCTTTAATGGATTAATGATGTCAGTAGAATTATCATGAGATTATTTATGTGAGTATTGTTTATGACGTTAGTGTCAGTCTTTGATGAGTGTATTGGTGAAGAAGATGGGTTCGCATCACTCGCTTGCGAGTGCCCTGCGAATCCGAGATTTCTTCTTCACGGTGTGAATTATATGCTAGATATATTATGTTGTTTACTTGATTTCAGGTTGCAGGTACATGACATCGACTCCACCTGATTTCACAAGTTTGAGCATGTCGATCCAACGGTTAAGTTGAACGAGAGATAATAGCTTGGTAACATGTGTCAGGTCTACACCCTAGCCTTAGTGTGTCGTCAGTCTTGATTATTGAGTCATGTTGTATCTTATGTGATGTTATGTAATGTTTTGAAAAGTGCTTACTTATTAAATGGTTCTTTTAGAAAATTGCATTGGTTGAGAGAGATGTTTATTTTTATATTGTATTAAAGTTATGCTTATTGGTTATATTTAAAATTATTATAGAAATTAAACTTAAATTATTTGAGTAATTAAATTTAAATCTCAAGGGATTAGATTTAATTATTAAATAATTGTAAGTAAGTTAATTAAAGTTAATTTATTTAATTTATTAAATTTAAATCTCAAGGGATTAAATTTAGTTATTAAATAATTGAAAGTAAATTAATTAAAGTTAAATTATGTAATTAATTAAATTTAAATCTCAAGGGATTGAATTTAGTTATTAAATAATTTAATAATAATTAAGTAAGTATATTTGATTGTTAAATTAAATTAAATCAAAAGGAAATTATAGGAAATTGAAATTTTCTTTAAAGTCAAAATTAGGGCCTTTCAAATGGGAAATGAAATTGTTATCTAAATTCAATTTTTGCATTGAATGTGAATTAGGGTTGCATTAGGTTATTTTGGAGTTGTGAGGAAATGATGTTTTATAAGATTAGGGCAAAAAAGTTTGGGGAGGCTTCTTCTTTCTTTTTTTGATAGGCATGAAATTTTTGGGAGAAAGTTTGCACATGAAAGGATTTGGAAGTATTTTTCTGTTGGTAGAATTAAATTGAAAGGAGAGAAATTCTATGAAGAAGGTGGAGCTATTGGATCAAAGCTAGCTGGAAATTCATTGCATTGTTGAAGAGGAGTTGTAAGGATCTTAAGGGAAGCTCTGCATCAAGAATCTTGGCTATTTCCTATGGCTTCAAATAACCAGGTTTTTCTTTTATTCTATGAATTATTGTTTTTAGTTTAATCTATTTTCTAAATGATAGAAATTGCAAAATTGGTGATTTACTTGAAACCCTAGGTTGAACTTCAACTTTTAGTATTCAGATTTGTATTTCAAAACACAAACCCTCTTTGAAAAATTCTGTTGAAAAGTTCTAGAACAATGTATTTCTTTTTATTTTGTTTAAAATTATTTGAAACATGAATGAATGGTTTCTTTTGGCATTCAGATTTAATCTCTTGAACATGAGATGTTTTAATATCGTCAAAATTTTATTACTGGTTTTTAGATTTATTTCCTTCAATTTCACCAGTAAAATTTGGTTCTGGAAAAAAAAAATATATAAATGTAAATATATATTACATGTATCATATTTTCAAATATGATACATAGAATATATATTTACAAATATATATCCTTTTATATTAAAGCTTTTGCTTTTAATTTTTATGAGATTGTCGTTGTACGGCGAAGGTCGGATATCCTACCTGCGCGTACGAAATTTGTTTTTGTTTTCATTTTATTTTATTTTAAAAAAATATATATATTTATGTGTGGGGAGGTTCGGCCCCCCCACTATACTATGTTTGGGGTATGCAGTACCCACCGGGCAGTGCGCCCACTGCTTGGGGGGACGCACTATCCTGTGGGGACTGTGGCCCCCTATACACCTTGTGTCGGCCGTTGTACATAGTACAGTCAGTGCAGGCCACAGTCTGCGGACTGCGTACTACAGGCGTCGACGGTACCGTCCATCGGACAAGTACCATCCAAGCCTGCCATGATTTTTTTATTTTATTTTTCATTTTTTGATTATTTTTATTTTCATTTTGTTTTTTTTTATTTTTTTTATTTTAAAAATTGCTTTATACTATTTTGGTTTTATGATTTTTAATTTGTTTATTATGATTTTATTTTGAGTTTCGATTTTTGTATATATGTATGCGAATTTTAATTCGTATTTTATTCTGATTTCAATTAATTTCTTTTATATAGTATTTTCGGTGGGTGGAGATAACTATTGAATATATATATGTTAATATTATATGTGATATAATATTAAATATATATGTACTTATGTATTTATTAAATTGGGAAAATTGTAGATCTTATCCCGATACAATTATATTAACATTCTGATATTCTTTTTAGAAATATAGAATTGTTTCAGCAATGTCTATTTAATCTTTTGGTTTAGGGATAGTTATGTATGAATAGAATAGATATATTTAATTATATTTTCTATCCTTTTGATGGCTTGCGTAAATATATTATTGTATGCAAAATAAGTAGACGGTAATCTAATTTGAAATAATTAGGGTGCATGATTAAATAAAATTGTGAAAAGTAATTATGTTAATGAAGTTATTATTATGTGTAATGAAAGTTTTGAAAGATTGCATTCTAAATTCCATGAGAAGTATTAGTTAGGAATATGGATTTAAGATATCCAAATTTAGTAATTTTCATTGCCAATGCATTATTATTTGGATTCTCCTTGTTATTGATTGTTTGGGAAGCGAGTATTTGAGGTTTTTTATTGTAAAGTCTTCTAGTAGATGTGGGTCATTCCCTTGATAAGTGATTATTTGATTTTCCCTTGAGTACTGTCACAAGTGTTTTGGTTTCCTCCTAGTGTTGGAGTGGATTTCTATGTTGTTGTCTCCTAGGATAGGAGAGAGTACATTGGTTCAGTTCTGTAACACTTGAGTAACCCTTGGAGTTAGATTGTGTAGTGTGTTATCCAATTAGAAGAGTGGCTTTTGTTAGGGGCCGGAGCCCAAAGAGGTAAACCGGGTAACCTTCTTAAGTGATTTTAACAACTGAGAACTAAAGTAAATGTACTTAGAGGACTAGGATGTAGTTCACATTAACCAAGATAAATTAACGTCACTCATAGACACAACGGTTGGTTTAAACTTGGAGTGAGTGAGAAGGCCTAGAATGGAAAGGTCAACTATCTTGTCCTTATGAGAGGTAGTTGATTCCGCTTGAATGAGTATGAGTGTTGGGATTTGATTGAGGCCACCAGGATTACCAGAACCTATGAAGAATGCCCAGAGGATATCTCATGACAAACCTTGCGATGACACTCTGTCTAGGATAACACTGTGTTTATGTTGTGCGTATTTTTTCTTTAGCACACTTGATTATAATATGTCTGGAAGCAATGTAACCATGTTTAGTGTTAGACTTATATTGTGCATATGTGTGGTAGAGTCAGTTGTATCAGTATGAGTCTGCCTTTGGTTGAGGTAGTAGGTTTCTCGTCCATGTTACCTTGTTACTATCTCCTAGCATGGGGTGTGGGGCTTCGGGTACTACTAGGTTGGGTGGAACATGCACCAAAACCGTTGGGTCCCCCTTGATCTTTACCACTTGGTGGTGAGACATCTAGATGGACAACTCACAAATCTTGTTATTATTTCTTGTACTTTGTATTTCAAATTGTAATGATATTGTTTTACCCCTCTTGTGTTATGAGGTGGACCTTGTAATTATCATACTTATGTATTTTGACACATTCTAGGAATGAGGATTGTAATAGATTTATGTAATGGATGCTTCATTTATATCTTGTATCTTCTTATGTTGTTGAATGTTATTACTTGAGTTATTTATTTTCAATGTAATTTAGATGTTGTATGTTAATGGGGATTTTGTAATCTCAGTTATGTAACCCTAGGGGATGTTGTCAATTATAGTTGAACATGTGGGTTTAATTCACTTCATTTAAAAAAAAATTAGTATGCTTGTTTAGTGAATTGAAACTTCCTCTAGGGTTGCGTGGCGGGGCATTACATATATAAATATAGAATATATATATATATAAATATATAAATATATATATATATATATATATATATATATATATATATATATAAATACATACATATATATATATATAAATACAAATATATATATATATAAATACATATATGTATATATATTTGGAAATAAATTTATCGTGGTAGTGCAAAAGTAATTTTAATTCTGGAATTAAAGAAAAAATATATATTGTTTAAATGCATATTTAAACATTATTTTATTAGACTAGTATTTAGAAATGAATTTGCAAATTAGATTTAACAATCATGGAAAAATTACCTTTAGAGAATATTTTGTTTGGGAAAAAGAAATAAAACTAGGAAATAAATATTGTGTAGGATTAAAATATACACATTTTATTTATAATTTATTTTTTATTTATTTTTTAATGAAAAGGTGTAAAAACTTTATTGAAAATCAGAAATGAACATTACAAAGAAAGCAAAGCAAAGCACAAAAGTCCCAAGAATCAACAATATCACAAGGACAAAATGCAACCAAAGTCAAGCAACTCCGTAACTAGCCTAATCCTCCGTTAGAATTCCCTCCAAATCATGGCGAAGCATGAGAGGAACAAACACCCATTCCACGATTCTCCAACCATCATCACGCTTAGAAGCACATTTTGCTAAGCAATCAAAAACCCTATTCCACTCCCACATAATATGAACAAAAGACACTGTTTCCATCAATGAACTAACCTGCAGAATTTATTGTAAAATCATAGCCAATTGCCAGCTGACACCCATCACTTTCCGCTCAATGAGCAAATTAATCAAGATTTGAGAATCAGATTCACCTATAATTCATCTCCACCCCAAAGCATGAGCCCTTTTAAAGGCACATAGGATTGCCAATCCTTCCACAAGTTTGATAGTCTTCGTCCCCTTATGGATTGAAAAGAGGAAAATCACCGAACCTAAAGAATCCCTGCCAAACTCCCCAATACCAGCAGGGCCAAGATTACCCTTGGAAGAACCATCAATATTAATCTTGAGAACCCCATCAAGAGGAAGCTACCATCTGCCAACCCTATGAATTTTATGCTTCATGTTTCATCCTCTCCTGACACGCGCAGAAGTCATGGACAACCCCTGAATCCCCAATCTTTGCACCACCTCAGTATCCCTTTTCTCTAAAGGAAAGCTCACAACACACTTAGCCTCCATCATCTCCTGAATCATGCCAAAAATTCTCTGCCAAACTTTTTGCACAAGCTTCTTCTCGCCAGAAAAATATGATGATTCCATTCGAGCTAGATCTACCACAACATAAAGATAGGCCCTGCATACTACACTTCCTATAAAAAAGAAGCCATAGAGGGAGGCCTACCCACACTATTCCAAAAATCAATCAAGGAGGATGCATGCACACAGGGGCTCTGCCAAACACCCCACCAGAAATGCCAAATGTGGATCCCATAAGGACAATGGAAAAACAAGTCGAAAGACTCTTCCTCAGCAGCCCCACACAAAACATAGACATAAGGGCCTTGGAAACCCCTCTTTCGAATATTGTCCCAAGTCAAACACGTATTCTAGGGCAACATCCAAACAAAGCAATTACATTTTTCCCTGGAGAACTTGTTCTAAACCTTCTTCCACCACTGAACTTCCTCCCCCTCCACCTTGTGGGACAATAACACCTTATATCCAGAGGCAACAATATAGACACCCATGGGATTAGGGGACTAGGAAAGCACATCCTCCTCTTGGAGTGAACTACACCAGTGACTGGAAAGGATACTTTGCAGTTGAGCACACTCTTCTTGCAAACCAACATCCGAATAGATATCAGGAGACTTTCATCTTTCCACCTCTAGTTTCCCATAGTGAGAGGAGAATTTAAAGTCACTCACCTGAGATGAACCAACCTTGAGAAACCTTTGACAAAGATTCAATAAATTAGGATATTAAGAAATGAGAGGAGGGGAGCCATCCTAGGAATCAAACTAGAATTGAACCTCAGTCCCTTGCCTACAAATCCAAAATAAACCCTCCTTAATAAGAGCATCCCCCTTCTTGAGAGTGCCCCAAATCACTGAACCCTTCCCAATAAGGAGATAGCGAGGAGTATCAGTCTGAGGAATCCCCAAGAAATACTTTTGAGATATAATCGAGGCCCAAATTTTATCCTGCTCAATGCACCACCACCAATACAACTTCACAACCAGAGCCACCCCAGTCAAAGTGGACTATCATAAACCAAGACCTCCAAACTGCTTCAGGCTATAAACAACCTCCCATCTAGCTAGACTCCATTTGGAGGACCCCAGACAACCAACCCATAAAAAATGTTTGGCTACGGAGTCAAAATCCTTAACAAAGCTTACCGAGGCGACTTGGAGCATGCATCTGTACATGGGCAAGGCCTGCACCACTGACTTGATTAACTGAACACACCCTACAAAAGATAACCACCAATGAGTACAGTGATTAACTTTCAGTCAAAATTTATCCAAAATATTTTGCCAAGACTCCCTAGGAAATCTCCCAACTGAGATGGGTATTCCAAGATAGGTCAAAGGGAGAGTCCCAATTTGAAATCTCAGAGTTTGAGCAATCCTTTGCTGGATGGGCCCTAGAGTATTAAAAAAGAAGATGGAAGATGTGTCCTCATTAATCAATTGTCAAGAAGCAATTAGGTAGGTGTCCAACACCCTGTGAATATTAGCAGCCTCTCTTAATGTAGCCAAACCCATCAGAGTAGAATCATCCACAAAATATAGGTGAGACTATGCAGGAAAATCACCACCCCACTGCCAACCTTGGATGAGACTACCCTCCACATTTATTTTAATCAACTGCCCCAAACCTTCAGCAAGGAGAAGAAACAAATACGGAGAGAGGGGATCCCCTTGCCAAAGCCCCCTAGACACACCAAAAAGCTCAGAGTGTTCCCCATTAATAAGCACAAAGAAATAAACAGAGGTAACACAGCTCATAACCCATTGGATCCATTCTTCCTAGAAACCAAAAGCACTGAGGACCTTTCAAGGGAAGGACCACCTAACTTTGTCATAGGCCTTAGCCATATCCAAATTAATAAACATCGCCTTTTCTTTGGAGTGGGCCATAGAATGAATGGTCTTAGTTGCAATAACAATCCCATCCAAAATTTTCCTACCCACCACAAAGCCACTCTACTCCTCAGAAATCAGCTCTTTAAGCCCCTTCTTTAACCTATCGGCAATTAGCTTAGAGATGATTTTATAAATGACATTGCAAAGAGAAATGGGATGAAATAGACTTAACCTATCAGTCCCATCACATTTGGGAATGAGGGAAAGAAAGGTAGAATTTAAAGCCCTTAGCATCTGCTTATTCCGCTAAGATTCCCGAACCACTGTCAATAAATCCAACTTGATAATATCCCAGAATTATTTGAAAAACTCCACCGGGAAGCTATCGGGACCAGGTGCTTTCCCTTTTCTTCAACAAGAAGATAGTCTCCTCAAGTTCCACCAATGTGATGTCACTCAAAATAAGTTCATTCATTTCCCAAGACACCAAAGATGGAATGCAAGAAAGAACTTGGGCTTCTTCGAGAGACCCCCCTTGCGAATCCTCCCTAAAAAGAGAGGAAAAATACTACATCGCCATGCCCAAGATTTCAGGAAAGGAGGAAAGCTTCTCACCCCGATCATTCACTAGAACTGAGATAGAATCTCCTTGCCTCCTAGCTTTTACTGAGTTGAAGAAAAAAGCTTTATTTTTATCCCCTCCCTGAAGCCACTCTATTTGAGCCTTTTGTTTCTAGTACACTTCCTCCCAAAACTCGCACTCCTCCAAAGCTTTCAAAGCCTAAGCCTCTTCCTGAACTCGATCTTCAGTCACCCCAGCCTCCCTTATTAGCCTCGTGATACCATTCAAAACATCCTGAGCTGCCACCTTAGCATGAAATATATTCCCAAAGCAGTGACAATTCCACCTCTTGAGCTGAAATTTCACATACTGAAGTAATTTGGCAAAGGTATACATTGTCGTGCCAAAAGAAGGTCTACCCCTTCTCCACGAGTTAGCCACAAAAACATAGAGAGATTGGTTCCGCAACCACATGAGCTGGAATCTTAAAGATGGAGAACAAGGCACACGACTAGACTCAATAGCCAACTTGATAGGCTAGTGGTCGGATCCCCTCCAATCCAAAATTTTAGAACTAGAAGACCACATACCACCAACCCAGTAACAGGAAACCAGGAACCGATCCAATCTCTCAACAATATAGTTATCCCCCATCCTACGATTGTTCCATGTAAACTGACCATTACTGGGCTTAATATCAACTGAATTCAAAGCATCAATGTTATCACATAGGAGCAGCGCAGAAGACTCCAGCCTCGCAATACCACCGCACTTTTTGGCTAGCTCAGTTATAGCATTAAAATCTCAAGCCATAATCCAAGGATCAAAAGGGGCCAAACTACAGACAAACCATATATGATACCACAGAGACTACTTACCCCAGATATCAGTAGGAGCATAGATATTAGATAGGAGTAAAATCTCCCCTGTCTCAAAGCTAGAAGCAATCATAGACATAGCATACTTAGAAGACAACCACCACAAAGGACAGATCTTTCATGGATTCCACAGACAAACTAAACCCCCAAAAGACCCATGAGAACCAATGCATTGACTCTCCCCATTCCTCCACATCTTAGGAGCCGACCTATACATAGTTTCCACTGATAGCTTGGTCTCCTGCAGAAAAAGAATATTAGGGCCTTGATTTCTAACCAAATCATGAACCGCTTTATGTCTAGGGCCACTATTCAAGCCCCTTACATTCCATGATAGGACAATCATTTCAAGGGGCTCAAAAAATGAGAATCTAGAGTCTTTACTGACCCTGACTCCAGCAAGGTCTCACCTATCAACTTGATCTTTTCCAGATCCTTCTTTCTACCAAGTTTGGTAGATTTCTCTGCCCCACCTTTTTTAAGATCCCTTTGCAAAAGGCCCAACTAAGAAGAAATCATGTTGCTCTTAGCCACATCCGAAATTACAATCCGCTCAGGCTGAGAAGAATCCCCACCACCTTTCGGTGCCTCAGGAGAAATAACTGGTGCCACTAAAACTACCAGCTGATGATCCGTCTACATGTGCAAAGTATCAACACTCGGTGGAATCAACGAGTCAGTCACCAGAGATATTGTCCTCTTGAGTTGAGCCCACAACCTCCTGAACCATACTCAACAAACCCGGGTTCACTTCCTGCTGACTGAGATCATCCAATACTTCAAACCTATTAAAAGTATCCTCATCATGTCTTTCCTTTAAGGTCCTCTTTCGACCCTAGTTCCTATTATGAGCTTTGACTTGAACAAAACCATTGGCACCAGCCACCTCACCAGAGGCTAAGCCCTTCCCCTTATCAGCCGTAGGGGGGTTGCGAGGAGGTTGTGCAACCTGAGACTCCACCGACTTATATCTTGGACATCTGGGCTACAAATGACCATACTCATGACATATATGACAACGAAAAGGAAGAGTTTCATAATCCAACTGTTCCACTCAAGAAAAAGATCCCACACACATATCCGCAACATGGGTTAAAGGCTTACTAAGATCAATTTCAACACAGATACGAGCATAGGTGAATACCTTTTTTCCTAGGGTTTGCAATGAAGACCCAACTGGTTTTCTAAGTAATGAAGCCAACAGGAGAAAAGTATCCTCTTGACAACTTTTCACCAGAAATCGAGGCA
>VCHN02001655.1:0-20819 GCA_007115665.2 Sequoiadendron giganteum | reverse complement strand
AAGGGAAAGGGAAACGCTATATATAATATATAAAATATATAATAATGCAATTGTTAGTATTATACTATATATATTATTAATTTATATTATTAAATTTTAATATGTTAATAATATAATATATAATTATAAATAATATATAGTATTATACTAGCAATTGCATTTTGGTGTGCAATGGGTACGTGGAAGAGGTGTGGAAGGTCAACTAGAAAAAGTGTTGGTCTCTATTTTGTACATATTTGTGTAGTACATGAGGTCAATTGGTAGGTAATTTAGCAAATGATGTTGTTTTTTCAACAATGGTCTCGATTAAGAAGTGATAATTTTCAATAAACTATGCATCCATTTAAAGGGATCCAAACATGATTAAAACAAAACCTCGAAATCAAAAAGATAATTAATCTCCTATGTTTCTCATTATCAAATTCACTGCCAATTTTATTTGAGGTGAATTTTTCGATGGTGAATTAATGACAGTGAATTGCTAGCCGTGAATTTTCCTAGAACCAAAAAAAATATAACTAAAATATTATTTGTAAAATAAATTTATAATTTTATAATATATAAATATAACATATATTATATCAAATATTATATAATACTAAATATAATTATATTATATATAATTTAATGTGTATGATTTAAAAAATATTATAGTATATTAAATTTATTTATAATCATTTCTATTATAAAATATATAATATATATTATATTTTTATATAGTATAACTTAAATTAATATGATATCCTTTCTCAAAATATATTTAAGATATTTAAATTAGAGATATTTTAAAATAATCATTATGTCTAGGTAATTATGTAATTATTGCTTGTATTTCTAATGTTTAAAAAAAAAAAATCCACCAGAAACAAAAGAAGGTAGTTTTCTTAAAATCCTAAATAACATCTATATAACATAATAACAATTAATTGTAGAATTATTATTTATATCCTTACAATATTAAATAGCAATATATAACATATTAGTTTAAAATTATATATGTTAATATATTAAATCTATTTCATAATACTTTTCAATTTTAATTAGTTGACTTTTAAAAAATATCAATTTATAAATTAATATGTAATATTAAATATAATTTAATTAAATATTAAATATAATTTAATTATATAATAAATAATACTTATTTAATGTATATATTATTATGTAATATTTAATAAAGTTTAACTAATATTTAATATGAATTATAAAATTGAATATAATATAATTATACAACTACTATATTGTATTATATTTATATGTTATTTTAATTTGTATAAAATTAAAAATATTAATTAATAATTAATAATTAAAATTTACAATAATATTTATCCAATCTATTTCATTTATCCACCTTATATGTATTTGAGATATTAATCCAATCTATCTCATTTATCCATCTTATATGTATTTGAGATATTAACATCCACCTTAAGCCTTAATTTGGAAAATCAAATAGTTCAGGAAAATATAATTAAAACATTTATTATTGAGAACTTAACACACTGGCTTCAAATAATAAGATTTTATTTTTTTTAAATGCATTCACTCACCTGAAAATATTTAACCCCATTTATTAATCAATTAAAATTCAAAATATAGCATGAACAGACATGACATCCATATGCGGATTCATAATTATATTGTTAATTTTTGAACGCTTGCAATTCAAAGGAGAAAAACAAGTGTATACAGCGGAAAATGTAGAAGAGAAGGTCAAAAGGCATGCAAAAACTCTATTTTGTCCCAAGTGTTAAGAGTAAGCAACATGGAGAAATGAAGAGCATAAAGAATAGAATAAAATAGAATAAAAGACTTTTAACGTCCACGAGATCAAAAGAAGGTCTATGGGATAGTGACCCCAGTAATTTTAGCATTGTGAAGTGTCATTCTCCTGCCGTTTAATTTGATAATGAGCTCTCCCATTTTACCCACCCATTCCATGTTGAATAGATCTTGAAAATTTCCTTCTGTTAAGCCCCTTATGTAGCTTCCTATGATGTCACTGTAAGCTTTGCAATCTAGGATAAAATGTTTTTCTATTTCCACCTGCCTGGTGCACAGAAGATACAAACCCTCTCTTCCCAAACTTCTTTTGGCCTTTTCCATCTTCTCGTTTCACACTGAAGACAATGCAAGTTAGTCCTCAATTGTGCTATGAGAATCTTTGACCTCCACAAAATATTTGCCTCTATATATGCCTTTTGTTGATGGTCCAAGTTGGGATTAAATTCTTCTACATAATACTTTTTCTTTCTCCCAACTACCCTTGTCCACATAATCTTGCGAAATTTTTCAACCACATACAACTTTAATTCCTTACTATTATTAGAACACTCGTTCAAGTGAATGTTCCACTTGCTCATCCACTTAAAATTTTGATTCATCCATGCCTTCTTTCTTTCACCTAAGACACCTCTAAAACCAACATTTGGCCACCGATGTGTTTCCATCTGCTCAACCTTTTTCAAATATCTCAAAAGACTCACCATAACTATGGCCTCAATAGGAATTGCCCCTATTTTCACAAGAAGTATTTCATAGGGAACCAAAGCTTTTAGTTTGAATTTGCTTGTGATCAAACGCTTTTGAATTCTTTCTATCTATACCCATTTGATGTCTGAAGTGCTGCTAGCCCAAATTCACACCCATAAAGGACCACTGGTATAACTAGCAACCCAAACAATATTTGAATAGTTTTCCAATCCCATAACTCTACTTCTCTGCATCTATTTTGAAGAGAAAACAGCGCTCTCCAACCTCCCAAAGTTCTTTTCCTCCTACAAGTTTCCCAACATAATTTGTTGTTAAAGTCAAATCTCAGGTATTTATACTTTGTTACTTCCTCTAGGATACTCCCTTCGAAATAAAATTTGAATTGATTTTTTTTTTCTTCTTAGGAAATACCATGATCTTGGTCTTACTAATGTTAACTGGCATACCGATATCTTTGCATAAATGCTTAAGAGCAGCCAAATGCACTTGCAACCCCTGAATAGATCTAGCAATCAAAATAAGATCATTTGCGTATAAAAGAAGTTTTACAACATACACTCCTAAGGGAACCCCTTCTCCACCCTTCAAATTCAACCACTCCTCAAGCTTATCGATATAAAGGCCAAATAAAGTAGGAGAAAGAGGGCAACCTTGTTTAACCCCAATGTCACTCCTAAAGCTTTCTGAAGTACCTGCCTAAGTTTTGATTTTTACCCTAACATCCTCATAAAGCCTATGGACAGCAGCTATAAAATGTTTAGGAATGCCAAGATCTTTCATCCTATCCCACAACTTTTGTCTAGGCACTGTGTCAAAAGCCTTCCTAAATTCCACAAAACAACAAAAGGCTTCCCCTTTCTCATCCCAAATCTTTTCAATGATAGGTCTTAAAGTGATGCCATGATCAATTGTTGAGTGTTTTGGCCTAAAACCCGCTTGCCCCTTTGCTCTCTTATTTTTAATTTCTACCCATTTGTTGATTATGTGCTCAATCCTGTTGTCAAAAAAATTTGCAAACAAAGGGTTGATCATGATGGTACGATAATTAGATGGGTTGTTAGCATCCCCACTTTTGAATAGGGGAATGGCTAAGCTAGTTATCCAATCTTTCGAAAACCCACACTGAATGATGTTGTTAAATATATTCATAATGTGAGGAGCAATGATTTCCACCCCCCACTTGGTGGTGAAAGTTGTTTTCAGTCTGTCTGCTTCTTCAACCATCACCTGGTTGTACCTGAATACCCGTCCAAGAAGGACATCATTTGGGAACCATTCACAATTTGCAACACCTCATCTAGTGAGGGCAAGGGATAGTTATCTTTCTCAGATGCTCTGTTTAGGTTGCGGAAGTCAACACATAACCTTATCTCTCCATTCTTCTTTCTGACGGGTACCAGATTGGCGACCCACGTTGAGTGCCTTATTGGGAAAATGATTCTAGCTGAGAGGAGTTTTCTTACCTCCTGATATATCAATGGTTCTAGCAGCGGGTTCACCGGCCTTTGCCTTTGTCTGAATGGTTTGTTTCCCGGTTTTAACGGGATTGTGTGCGTGATCAAGGTAGTGTCGTATGTCTTTAAGTCCTCATAACCCCAAGCTACCACATCGGAGAATTCTCTGAATGCTTGCAATATTCCTTCTCTTTCTTTTGGGGTACAAACCTTACCCACAAATACATTCTTGACTTGTTCATCTGTTCCCAAGTTGATTGTTTCGCATTCATTTCCTTGAGTGCCTTGATTTCTACTCAGTTTATCAGGGTTGAAGAGCCTTTCCAACTCAACCATTCCTCTAGGAATGATATTTGTTCTTAAATTTAAGATTCCTTCAGCATCAAATTCGGCTTCCTCGGTTTCTTCTTCATCTATAATCTGTGCTTCAAATACCCTTGAGTTTGTTAAGAATTCCAAAATCTGTTTATCATCATCAAATACCTGGAAATTCTTTATATTATCTGGAATTGAAGGCGTGGAGATCAATTCTACCGTGAACTTCTTTAGACCCTCCAACTCTAATAGCTCTAGTGAACTGGCTGCCTGTGCAAGGGAATTTGCTACCGGATTTCTAGATCTGTATACCTGCTTGATGTTAAAGGCATCAAAGCTTTCGATCAAGTCCCATACTCTGTTTCGGTAGCGGCCCAATCTCTTGTCGTGACAAGCATACTGTTTTCTTACCTGGCGGACCACTATGTTAGAATCCCCAATGGCATGCACAATTTTGGCACCTTTCTCTATTGCCAGGATTAATCCATGGATCAAAGATTCGTATTCAGTAACGTTGTTGGTGCAAGGGAATTGGAGCCTGGAAGCACCTAGATATGCTTCTCCCTTGGGGCTAATGAGTTCAAACCCTGCTCCATTCCCCTTTTTAGACTTTGACCCATCAAATCTCAGAGTCCATATTTGATCTCCTGTGTGATTGTTATAGGTCATGGGATCATTCTTTTCTATTGTTGGCTCGACCTTCTCACCTTCTATCCACTCCTTCATCAGGGAGTCTTTTCTCTCATTTACTTCTTCCAGTTCTTCTACAGAGAGACTTGTGGAACTCTCTTTGAAACTTGTTCTATGGCCATTTTGCACATGGCACATGTAAACTCGGATGGAATGCCTCATGGATCCTGCACCAATTAGGCATTAGCATACTGCTGATGGAGGCATCCTTCCCTGACTCTATTCTTTGCTTGACATTTTGCAGCACAAAATTTCTAAAATTTTCAAACATCCCTTCGCTCTCGCCTGAGTCATCTTCAATCAATACTTCTGTAGAGGAGGGTGTGCTTTCCAGGGGTGTTTCCTGAATCATACTTTGCAGCATGAGGACCTCTTGCTTGACTGGATTGTAAGAGCCCAAATCAGTTTCTGTAAACAAGACCTCATTGTTATCACCATATTCGGTGATCATCAACCTGAGCCGTGGTGTGCTCTCTACCCTTATTTGATTGGGAATCCCTCTCCAAGGCAACCACATGTGAGAGAAGTCGGTGGCAATATACCCATTCAATCTTTGGGACCAATCTCTACTGAGCAACATGCCATATCCATCCGGTATATCTACCACGGAGATATCAATGCAACTCTGGATCCTAGGATCCGCTGCTAACTGCATGTGAATGTCATTTAGTTCTCCAACAACGGGAACTTCTGTTTTGTCTAGCTAGGTTACTTTCTTGTTAGTGTGGAGTGGGATTAGACCCAACCTTTCGAATACCTTTAAAGGCATGACGTTGCTTGAAGCTCTTGAATCAATCAAGCAGTTGTGTAGCATTTTTCTGAATATTCTGACCGAAACTAAGAATGGGGCTGGTTCATCTTTCCCCTGATAAAACACTACTGGTTTTCTTCTTTCATCTGCTACATCATTTCGCTTTTCATCCCTCTTATCTGGTTGAACTTGTCGATTTTGAATCTCATTCCTCGTATTCTGCTTAATCTTTGTGGTCTCATCAAGTTGAGAACCTCTCTCAGCCTCGACTTTTCCAGGAGTGCCTGAAGAGTTTAAAACCATGCCCTCAAAGTTCTGGGGCTGTTGTTGTGCCTCCCAAGAATTATAGGATGTTTGGGGCACATTCTGCACTACGTTTGTGTTATGTGCAGGACGGGCCTGCACGAGAATCTGGGGATTTCTTGGCACATTGGGTGCCTCTTGTGACGTATTTCTCATGGAAGGGTTTTCAGTCAATGCCCCTAAGAGAGTTTCTCTCACTTCCTGGACTTTCATCAACTCAAAAAGTGGCAGACTCACTTTTATCTTCTTGAACTCTTCCAGCACGCAGGAGCTCATCTTCTTTATGTCCTCTCTAGGAGAATCCCCCTTTTGCCTCTATTCACTTTGGTGAACAGGCTGCTGAGGCGCTTGCGGTCCACTTGATCTCGCTTGTGTGGGACCCTGTTGTCTATACTCCGAAGAGTCTTTTACCATAACCGGCATTTTACTCGCATTGGGATGCGGTGGTGTCGAAAAGTTGTTTGGTGGCGTTGACAAGGTCAACGGCTCATGTTGAGGATAACTTCTCTGATACACTTTAGGAGGCCCACTTCCAGTTGTCTGGAGAGCCTGTACTTCTCTGATTCCCTCCACCAGGACACTGTTGTTAAGAGGTGGGAAATTGTAGCCGTCTCTACTTAGGGGTTCATCTGGTGATGTGTATGTAGCATGGGCCTCTGAAGGCGCTTGAGTCTCTGGCGTACCTACGGGACCATTCGCCGAAGCTGGCGGGAACTTCTGATTAACTGACGGCGGTGTGTAACTTTGGAATTCAGGCGGGAACTTGAAGTCTTCTAAGATCAAGGCCTGATCATATCGGGGTGCTGGAACTATTTCATACCCCATGACTGGAGGATTCTCTGTTGGTTCTGTGTTCTTCACCTCTCCTCTGAAAATGTCAGTGGCCACTTGAAACTCATGGCATTGAAGCTTAGAATGTTGACTAGTGTTATGCAATCTACACCATCCCAACAAGGCGGCTTTTGCCAAATATACTCTGTCTGTCGGTCGGTTCTCAAGAGGCGGCGGGTTATCTAGTGGTGTAGGGACACCTCCATTGTTGGGCCCCGTATTCCAAGATCTCTTCTGGAATCCTTGATTATTGTTTCTATACCCATGATTGTTCTCATGACTGTATCCTTGATGGGTATCCTGATGGTGATTTGGAGGATTGTTTTGATATCCTCGATTAGCACCTTGGTGTGCTTGATTATTTCGTTGCATGGATTGTATCTGATTGTTCTGATTTCTGAGGTATGTCACCTCAGTTGACAGCTTCTTCACTTGTTCCACCAACTCTTTTATTTCATCTCTTTCTTCCTGAGTCTTTGTTGGTGGTACCGTGTTCTGCAGATAAACAGGGTGTGCTGCCGGTGTTTGAGACACAGGTGCTCCAGGATGGAGAACCAACTGATTTGATGGGGCAGCTGTCTGGTAAGCTGGTTGTGGAACTGGATTTAACGCTGGAATTTGCTGATTCCAGGTTTGTATTTGGTTGTTCGTAGAACTCAAGCCAGTATATAGTGAGGGACCAGTTGTATTTTGTCCCATGTTTTGACTTACTTCAATTGCCTTAGCATAAGCTGCGTTCATATTTGCTGGAGCGGGGTGAGCTTCTCTCACAAACATTGCAGTTAGTGGATCCAGCGCTGCGTAGTAGTTTTCTCTAGCATCTGTGATGGTGTAAGGGGTTCGTAATCTTGTGAGAGCCTTTTGAAATCTATTGTTAAACACATGAATGGGCTCTTTCTCTTGCCTCCTTACTTCTACAAACTGTCTGAACAATTCTGCGGGAGTGATGGGAATACCAAACTTTCCGATGAAGGCCGTCTTCATCTGTTCCCATGTTCTGATTGAACCGACTGGTAAATGTATGAACCAATAATGGGCTTCTTCCCCCAAAGAATAGGGGAACAACCTGCATGCCACATCTGCATATGCAATCTGTCTATTGCGTAGGTGGTCCTCAAACATTTTAATGTGATCCTCCGCAGTGCGGTTTACGTCGTGGACGTGGAACTTGGAGCAAAAACTCTCTGGATTCTTTGGCATGTCTGATAGTCGGCGAACTCCAGCGGGGATGGGTTGGTGACCAACCAAGTAGCACCATTTGCAACAAGCTGAGCCATTGCTTGCCTTCGTCGGTATACAGTTGCTGGAGCTGTTTGCTGCACAACAACAACTGGCGTAACTTGAACTGGTTGCTGTTGGATTGCTATTGGCGTGGTATCTCGTGTTGGTCCCTGTTCGGCAAACCTTGAAATGCTAGGCGGAGTTCTGAATAAACTGGAAACCTCTTCGCCACTCACTGCTTGCTCACTTGATTGAGCTTCTTCGCTTGATATAATCTCTTCACTTGAAGGAGCCTCTCCGTCTGATCGAGTACCTCTCTTCTTCCTCGTTCTGGTAGGTAGCTCTATAAGTTCCTTGGATGAACTGGGTGCGGACCTCAAAATTCTTTTCAACTTATCCGGCGAGAATGAACTAATGCGATCCAGGATGAAGCTGCTTCTTTTACTGGCGACGCACGGGAGCGAGTGGCTGTCTTTGATTTAATAAGTCTCTTTCAATAGCAACTTGGATCTTGATAGCTTTCTCTTCTTCTTCTTCCAACACGAAGCTTGTTCTCATGTACTCAGCTGCACTCCTCTTTGTCTTCCACGCGAGATTGTTCAATCCTGAAAGGATGTCTTCTTGGTCGTCGTTGAATCCCAAATTTGGCTGCAACACCGGAAATACTTCTCTATGAGGTAGCACCATCTTGGTACATTATACTTTTTTTTATAATTAGCGCCTTTTGCTTGAGTTATAAAGAAAGTCGCCCTCCTTCTAGCGCCAATTCTGTTGACGTGTGTTTTATGACAACGCCAGCACAGAATAAAATGTCCAACGGTCACTCTATTCTCTCTTGATCAAAGTGTTTCGCATGCTAAGATTGCGTGAAAGTTCATGCGTTCAACTCCAAGGTTCCTTTAATGCGAATAGACTCAGTTGGTTGATGTGAATATGCTGGGTATTCCAAGGGGACTTACGTAATTGTTCGATTTTATTGCTCAAGCAAATGAAAGGTTTTGGCTATGATGCTTCTGGTATTTGAACAGACCGGGAAATACTGAATTTAAAGGAGGTAGGGGTAGGAATTCTACTATCTATTTCTAAGGGTGGAATGTAAGGACTAGCTTTAACAATCTTCAAACCGAACTTTGTTTCGTCTCCCCTTCGGACAACTCTGACAAAGCTGGTGCAATCTTCAAAGGATGGATAAGATGTTCAAATTGAGATTCACCATGCGCACCCCTTCACAACGAAGCAAGTGGGCACACTAATCACAATCGAAGTTAAGCGCTGAGATTCCAGTTGACCACGCAGGGGCAGACTTACCGTCAGCAAGTCGCCAGTGGTATGGATACGGGAAGATATGCTCAAACCAATGTCACATTCCACAATTAACACTACTTGCATGAAAACAAAATCTACTTTACTCTACTCTATTCGAATTGGAAAGACGAAAAGATCTCGTCAACTGCCCACAACACAAAATGAAGTCACCAATCAATGAAATCCTTATATCATGAGAGTTTTACACAACAATCTTTTGCAAAAACTTTCAAAGGGAAAGTCTTTTTTTCCTTTCCAACTAAGCTAACTCCTAGCTCTACTTTAACTTCTATCTAGCTCAACTCTATCTCTGATTTATGTCTAACTCTGATATCTTCTAACTATTTTACAAATGAGGGGGGATACCCCTTTTATATCTAGCCCAGTCCAGTGGACGGCTTAGATCAAAATACAATGGAAGGCTCAGATCGAGCCACCTAAGCCCTGATTAGGGTTTCAACCCTAAAAACCGCCACTGAGAGGAGTGGGGGAATGAATGCGCCCTCCACTCCTCATCAATGAACCATTAACAGCCATCAATGCATGTCGTCTCCCTCCAGAAGATCATCGTCCATAAGCGCATTTCCTTTCTCCTTCTCGTTGGCTGCAAATCTGATGAACCTGGCCAATACTGCCTCAACTTCCTGATCCGAAATGGGAGGAATGTGATCTAACTGGAATTCCAAAACTGTAACTGTTTTCCCGTGCCGGGCACATGATTTCTTCTAGGCAACAAGGGCGTCTTGGGTGTTCTGTATGATACTAGAGAACGTAGCAGTGTTCTCGAAATCATCCTGTGTGAAGGTTTTCACCTCAGAGAAGAATGGCGTCAATTTGCTCTTCAATCCATCTGCAGTTACCTCTTCAGAAGTCAACCTCTTGGCAAAGATTGCACTTCAGCAACCTAGCAAATATTTGTACTTAGCAACTGGTGAGAGGAATGAAGAGGACTTCAAAATCTTATAGCCAGGTCGAATTCCTGCAGAGGCTATACTTAGCAAATTTTTGAATTCACTTTCCCTCTTTTTCCCAATCATAACACTTGTCATCTGAGGCATCTGAATCTCAAACTTCTAGAATTATGAATTCATCATCTCTGCACAGGCCTGCCTCATCGCATTGTTTCCTTTAAAATATTAAATTATTCACTTCCTTGAACAATTTCGAACTGTTTAGCTAAGTCATTTGATCTCACCTTCGCTTTGGCAAAATTATCCAATTCAAACTTCTAGCGAAATACTTCTCATTCATTTTATCTGTTTGCCTTAAAGAAATTCTTCAAATTTGCCCTAGGAATTTTATTTAAAATAGGCACTGGGTAAAATATCCACCGAAACAATATGGACACGGCGTGGAGTAAGTTTGAATCACCTATGAATTGCAAACGTTCAATACCCAAAAGAAAAATCTTTCCAGAATCCATCATTTTCATGTGTATCCGGACAAAGGGGTACTTTTAATTTTTATTATTTAAAAATAATAAAAAAGGCTAAGGTTTTTAATCTTATCCTCCGGATGTCTTCCACTCCTGCAATTTCAAGTTTCTCTGCCTCGGCATTGTTCTTTGATTTTCCCTCCGAAGAATTCTCTCTCTGAAGACTTTTTCACTTTGGAAACTTTAGCATTACCTGCAGGCGTATTCTTCCTTTTCTCTTTAGAAAATGCCTTAGGAATTATTTTAAAATTTAAATTTTATCATTTTACCCTCTGAAGGGCACATTTAGCATGTCATGCTTCCATTCCATTCCTTAGGCAATTCCACGCCTAGACTCTCTTCATCACACTTAGCAATTTTCATTTCTAAGTCCTAACTCCTTGGGTGCATTTCACATGGTGAAGAGGAAAAATATCAACCCTTAGCCTTTTTAAAATCACGCCACCCTTAGTATTTCTTTCCCCCTTGGCGCACTTAGCATGTCATGAGCAAACTTGGAGCGCATTTTACCATGTGAAGCGGAAAATATTCAAGTCAAGCGCATTTCCTTAACACCTTCCACATTTTACCTTTACCTTTTACCTTTTACCTTGGGCGCATATGCTATGGGGAAGAGGAACTTGAGGGCGCATATGAGGGTGTTAGAAGGAATTCCCACGCCTTGGGTGACTCTTCACCTTCCCTAGGCGCATATAGCCTAGGCAACTTCCATGTTGGGCGCATTTCAACTTTGCAAAGGAAAGCGCCATCATCTAATGACCCTTCATCTCCCTTGGGCGCATCTAGCCCATGCAACTTCCATTCCTGGTCGCATATGCTAGTGTTAGAAGGAATTCTGCCCTTATCAAGTGGCTCTTCATCTCCCTTGGGTGCATTTGCTATGGTGAGAGGGAAACTTCCTTGCCTTAGGCGCATTTGAGGTGTGAGGAGGAAAAAATCCACGCCTATGGTGACTCTTCACCTCCCTTAGGCGCATTTAACCTATGCAACCTCCATTTCCAAGCGCATTTGAGGATGCCTCAAGGAATTTTTAATGCCTTGGTGAATATTTCCATGCCTTCGGTGACCTTTCACCTTCCTTGAGCGCATCCAGGGGTACGAGGAGGAAACTTTATGCCTTAGAAGAATCTCTATGCCTCTTGAAGGCGCATTTCACCTATGCTCAGGGAAATCCCACACTTAGAGATTTTTGTATCTTTTATTCCTTCTGGGCGCATATGGCATGTCTGCATGCCAGTTATCATTTATAAGTTTTCAACGCCCTATTGGCTTTCTATTTTTAGTAAACTCGGAGAAATTAGGGTTTCATTGCATCTTATCTCATTCTGAGCTGGAGCTAGCGCGGCTGTGCCTCCACTTGGTTTTGCTATCCTGTTCACACCTTATCTGGCACAGTACATACTATTTTTAGCCATTTGCTATTTTTAGCAAACCCTGAAATTGATCAATTTTTGTATCTCCGTTTGCTTTGAAATTTGTTCCAGTTGCTTTTGATGCTATGAGAGACCTGTTCACACCTTATCTTAGGCACATTACTTGCTATTTATAGCCATGAGATGACTTACTAAAAATAGTAAGTATTCAGATCGGGCTCAAATTTTGTCAGTAGGTAGCCTAAAGGATGCTGATTCCGGTGGCGTGCTTCGCTTTGACATCTCTGTACTTTGTTCCATCTATTTTTAGACGTAGCATGGGAACCCTAATCTGCCTTGCCTGCACTCCCGACTGCTCCTGATCGCCTTGATTTCTACTGTTTGTCACTCTGCTCGCTGGAATGAAGTAATGGGTAGCCACTGGACTGAAGCTGCTATTTATAGTAAGTGTCCAGAAGGTGGTCCAGCGAACGTCAGATGAGTTTGCATGTCATAGTGCCCGTGGGATGTCAAAAAACCCAAAAAAACCCAAAAAATTGGTCAACATTCCGACACCGGCTAAAAATAGTAAGTCCCTTAAAACTGACTCATTCCGTTTGCATGTCCTACCACTGGGAAGCTCTCGCAAAACCCACATGGAATATCTGGGCATGCATTGAAAAACTCTGCATGCAAACCCTAAAAATAGCCTCTGAAGGTTGTACTTTGAAAGTCCTTGTCTCGATTTGCAAGTTATACCGTTGCGTAGGTCTTGAAAAACCCAGATCCATTCTTTAGTCATGCATCGGAGAATTGTATGTTTAAGCCCTGAAAATAGCCTCCAAAGGCTGAACTGCTAAAAATAGCCAATTGTCTGAATCTGTTCAAATTTCACATGTGGGTGCTCTAAAGCTGCCTGAATGTGCTAAAGTAATTAGAATCCCGAAATCCTGAGGAAAAGACCTCAGATTAGGTACTTACTAAAAATAGTAAGTTGTCGGATTTCAATAGGATTTCAGTGGGATCCTGCCTTGAGCTTCCTGATTGCACCGTTGCACTTAGATTTTACCTTGATAACTCGATTTGACCTGAAACAAGCCTAAAGGATGGAAACCCTAATTTCATTGACTTGGCAATCATTTCAACCTAGGTCAAAGACAGGACCTCCCCGGAAGGACAAAAGATCAGAGATAGAGAGAACCAAAGCCAAAAGACCAGAATGGAGCAAAAATTAGGGGGTCCCCATCTTGGAGGGGTTGATGTGTGAAAAGGTCACAACGCTAATGTCATACCATTTCATGTGGCACACTCTATTTTTTAAACAAACGTTCAAAGATGCACTTTTTGCTGGTCCTTTGTATCTTCCCCCTAGAGATCATAAGCTATGCACCTCCCTCCTTAATAAGGAGTATTCCAAGGTGAGTATAATGATGGAGCTAAGACACATTTGGACAAGGGATGGTTGCTCTATCATTATGGATGGGTGGACCAACGGGCTCTTATTTTCTTAGAACTATTGATTGTTCGAGGAAGAGGAATGATGCAAGCTTCCAATTTCATATTTTGAAAGATGTCATAAAAGAGGTTGGACCCTCTAAAGTTGTACAAATAGTGATTGATTCAGCCCGTGTATGCAAGTTAGCTAGATTAATGGTGGAGAATGTTTACAAGCACATTTTTTAGACCTCATGTTGCGTTCATGCATTGAACAATGCATTGAAAGATAGATTGGATGAAGGAAGTGGTGTCAAAAGCTAGAGGCATTAAGATGTTCATTTGCAATCATCACACATCACTTGCTTTGTTTAGGAATTTTTTGAGGAAAGAATTCCTCAAGCCTACGGATACCAAATATGCTGGCTACTTTATTTTGTTGGAGAGGATGATTGAGGTGCAAGAGCCTCTAAAATTAATGGTGGTTAAATTAGAGTGTGCTAGATGAGCAGAGGAAAACACAGCTGAAGGAAAAAGTGTCAAACAAAAAACCCTCAACAATGATTGGTGGTCCACAATGAGATAAGAGATTGTTGTTTTTTATTTTTTAATGAAAAGCTGTTTTTTAATATTAAATTTCTGATTTTATTATTAGCTAATACGTTGCTGATTTTAATATTAAATTTATGGTTTTCATTTTATTATTGATATTAAATTAATAAATTGCTGATTTTATTATTAAATTTCTGATTTTATATTTTTTATTGTTTCCAAGTTTATAACTTGTAAATTTACTAAATTTATTTCATTCTTTGTAGATATATTTGCTCCATTATCTCACCTATTGTGCAGATCATAAGCTATGTTGATAAAGACTCTCCTAGCCTTGGAGAGATTTATGAGACATTTGACAGCATGCTTAGACAAATGAAGCAAGCAATTCATAGCAAGGACCCTAATTTGGGATTTTATGAGCACATTAGGCCCATTGTGGCACAGCAATGGCAAACTATAAACACCCCACTTCATATGACTGCCTACACTCTAAATCACAAATGGTATGCAGCAAGACCTGGGAGAGTGCCTCCATCTGATGATGAAGAAGTGAAAGAAGAAGGCCCTTGGGAAAATGTATACTGAGTCTAGCAAACTTAGAGCACAGTGGCTAGCCTTTGTGAGTCTTCGTGGACAACATTCAATAGACCAAAGGCAAAGATGGATTGAGCTACATTAGCTCAAATTGACTCCATTGGATGGTGGACATGGCATGGCAAGGATGCACCAGAGTTTAGGATGCTTGCCACTCATCTCCTTTCATAGGTTGCTAGTTCCTTTGTTGCAATGAGGAATTGGTCTACATATAGCTTCATCCAGTCAGTCAAGAGGAATAGGCTTACCTCTAGACGATCAAAGAAGTTGGTGGTTGTGTATAGTGTCTTGTGGCTTCAAGATCGACAGACACTTGGGTATCATCAAACTCCAGCCACACGTTGGGATGTTGAACACAAAGATACTACACAAGTTGATGATGAGGAGGCACATGACATATTGCTTGACGTTGCATTAGATCAAGATGAGATGGCCTCTCATAGTGACAGAGACTCGAACTCTGATTTTGATGTAATGTTAGGGGATGTTGATTAGGGACGGCTGCATATTTCTATATTTTGCCATTTTGTAGTTGAAACTTGCAGCCTTTGGGCATTTTGATGTTATTTTCATATAATATATATGCACATTGTTAATGAATGCAATTAAATTTTGTTAAAACTTTATTTGTTTGTCGCTTTTTATGAAATGAAAATATCAATTGAACTCTAATATTATGTGTTAAGGTTCTATGATGTATATGATGATTGCCTTATCAATGCTATCATGTGAATATTTGAAATTTTCTATAATTTTTAAATTTTCCCTATTTTTTAATAGCCATTCCCTAAAAAATGGCCTCCCTCCTGTCCCCGTCCCTAAAAGACATCCCCTTGTCCTCTGTCATCCCCGTCCTGAAAACTTGGTGTAACATATATAAATAGTTTGTGCCCTCTATTGATGGCCCGTTTTGAACTGATAATTATAGAAATTATAATAAAATCATAAATAAAAAACGATAATAATAATATTCTAGTCTAGCAGACCTGGCCAATTGGTAAGGTGAACCAATTACCATAATGAAGGCCAGTTTCAAACCCCACCGGGGCAAGCTTCTCATGGTGAAGCAGCTATATTAGTGCAGGCCACCCATACATGGCAAGCGTGTCAACTAAAATGAAACCAGAGAGATTATTCTCCAAGGAAGAACTCGATCCTGTCAGTCTCAAAGTATCTTAGTAAATAATACTGATAATCTCTTGCATTCTTTAGAACATCAATGATGGAAATAAAAAGCACGATTTAGAGGGCATGCCTGCCTGGCTTTTAACATGGATGCAAATACTTTTTTTTACAAAATAAACATAGAACAAATAAACCCTCAATGAACATGAGGTTTTCAGAGTCCATGAGGATGAGTAAAAAGCTTCTGGAAATAACTGTGTATGTTTAATTTTTAGCTGCACAACAAAGGCTGAAATTTAAAAAGCAAAACATCTTGAAGAGGCAAGTAAGATTGAAATTGAAACCCTTACATGCTAACTTCGATGACAGGAAGTTCAGCAATAGCAAAACATCTTGAAGAGGCAAGTAAGATTGAAATTGAAACCCTTACATGCTAACTTCGATGACAGGAAGTTCAGCAATAGACTCCGCAGAATCAAGCGCATTTTCCACAAGTTCGCGCACAGTCGTGTAAAGACTCTTGCCCGGCTATAACACCAAACAAAGAGGCAAAAATATCATCAATGGCAAGCTAAATATTTGCATATCACTTTTTCTGACCAGCTAATTGTGTGTATGTCTGAGCGAATATCTGCGTGTGTGTATCCGTGTATTTAAGCAAATACGTGTCTATAGCATTGTACCCGGAGAAATAATTATATAGAAAAAAAATCCTAAACAGAGATTAAAGAGAAATAAGTATAAATACTCACGTTATCAAACCCTGCAATATTTTTGTTTTCTGCGAAGAACTCTGCCGGGGACTCTGCACAAAATTCTCAAATATTAGAAAAAATCTTGACAAAGATTATTCAGCTTTCCCGGAAGAAATAGTTTAAGTATTTTCTTACTTTGTTTAAGGACGCTTTCTTTAGCGGTGGTTTTCGACTTGGCGCCTTTCTTCTGCTTGGGCTGTTCAACTGGCCTGCCATCTTTGCCCTCTGAATCCGTGTCAACCATTTTACTGTTATTCTGTCTTCGCACCGAGATGAATAAATGAAAATGGAGAAGCCCGCTTCCCTCCTAAGAGGTTACCAGAGATTAATGGGGTCGTTTTTATGCAATTATATGACTTCCGAAGACACGTTCACATTAAAAAAAATCATTTCGGACGCAATATTAAGGATTTTTTTGTCATGTTAAAAGGGCATTGGCTTCCTCCATGGGCAGATTCAAATTTAGATTTGATGGTGCGACTCTCGGAGCGTCTCTTGTTCTAGGGTAAATAAGAATCACCTTAAGCTGTTTATTGGTCCTCTTTGTGGAAGGGATGATGTCAGGCCAACTTTGTGATGTTCGGGTGAAGGAGGGGAAACGTAAGGGAAAGGGAAACGCTATATATAATATATAAAATATATAATAATGCAATTGTTAGTATTATACTATATATATTATTAATTTATATTATTAAATTTTAATATGTTAATAATATAATATATAATTATAAATAATATATAGTATTATACTAGCAATTGCATTTTGGTGTGCAATGGGTACGTGGAAGAGGTGTGGAAGGTCAACTAGAAAAAGTGTTGGTCTCTATTTTGTACATATTTGTGTAGTACATGAGGTCAATTGGTAGGTAATTTAGCAAATGATGTTGTTTTTTCAACAATGGTCTCGATTAAGAAGTGATAATTTTCAATAAACTATGCATCCATTTAAAGGGATCCAAACATGATTAAAACAAAACCTCGAAATCAAAAAGATAATTAATCTCCTATGTTTCTCATTATCAAATTCACTGCCAATTTTATTTGAGGTGAATTTTTCGATGGTGAATTAATGACAGTGAATTGCTAGCCGTGAATTTTCCTAGAACCAAAAAAAATATAACTAAAATATTATTTGTAAAATAAATTTATAATTTTATAATATATAAATATAACATATATTATATCAAATATTATATAATACTAAATATAATTATATTATATATAATTTAATGTGTATGATTTAAAAAATATTATAGTATATTAAATTTATTTATAATCATTTCTATTATAAAATATATAATATATATTATATTTTTATATAGTATAACTTAAATTAATATGATATCCTTTCTCAAAATATATTTAAGATATTTAAATTAGAGATATTTTAAAATAATCATTATGTCTAGGTAATTATGTAATTATTGCTTGTATTTCTAATGTTTAAAAAAAAAAAATCCACCAGAAACAAAAGAAGGTAGTTTTCTTAAAATCCTAAATAACATCTATATAACATAATAACAATTAATTGTAGAATTATTATTTATATCCTTACAATATTAAATAGCAATATATAACATATTAGTTTAAAATTATATATGTTAATATATTAAATCTATTTCATAATACTTTTCAATTTTAATTAGTTGACTTTTAAAAAATATCAATTTATAAATTAATATGTAATATTAAATATAATTTAATTAAATATTAAATATAATTTAATTATATAATAAATAATACTTATTTAATGTATATATTATTATGTAATATTTAATAAAGTTTAACTAATATTTAATATGAATTATAAAATTGAATATAATATAATTATACAACTACTATATTGTATTATATTTATATGTTATTTTAATTTGTATAAAATTAAAAATATTAATTAATAATTAATAATTAAAATTTACAATAATATTTATCCAATCTATTTCATTTATCCACCTTATATGTATTTGAGATATTAATCCAATCTATCTCATTTATCCATCTTATATGTATTTGAGATATTAACATCCACCTTAAGCCTTAATTTGGAAAATCAAATAGTTCAGGAAAATATAATTAAAACATTTATTATTGAGAACTTAACACACTGGCTTCAAATAATAAGATTTTATTTTTTTTAAATGCATTCACTCACCTGAAAATATTTAACCCCATTTATTAATCAATTAAAATTCAAAATATAGCATGAACAGACATGACATCCATATGCGGATTCATAATTATATTGTTAATTTTTGAACGCTTGCAATTCAAAGGAGAAAAACAAGTGTATACAGCGGAAAATGTAGAAGAGAAGGTCAAAAGGCATGCAAAAACTCTATTTTGTCCCAAGTGTTAAGAGTAAGCAACATGGAGAAATGAAGAGCATAAAGAATAGAATAAAATAGAATAAAAGACTTTTAACGTCCACGAGATCAAAAGAAGGTCTATGGGATAGTGACCCCAGTAATTTTAGCATTGTGAAGTGTCATTCTCCTGCCGTTTAATTTGATAATGAGCTCTCCCATTTTACCCACCCATTCCATGTTGAATAGATCTTGAAAATTTCCTTCTGTTAAGCCCCTTATGTAGCTTCCTATGATGTCACTGTAAGCTTTGCAATCTAGGATAAAATGTTTTTCTATTTCCACCTGCCTGGTGCACAGAAGATACAAACCCTCTCTTCCCAAACTTCTTTTGGCCTTTTCCATCTTCTCGTTTCACACTGAAGACAATGCAAGTTAGTCCTCAATTGTGCTATGAGAATCTTTGACCTCCACAAAATATTTGCCTCTATATATGCCTTTTGTTGATGGTCCAAGTTGGGATTAAATTCTTCTACATAATACTTTTTCTTTCTCCCAACTACCCTTGTCCACATAATCTTGCGAAATTTTTCAACCACATACAACTTTAATTCCTTACTATTATTAGAACACTCGTTCAAGTGAATGTTCCACTTGCTCATCCACTTAAAATTTTGATTCATCCATGCCTTCTTTCTTTCACCTAAGACACCTCTAAAACCAACATTTGGCCACCGATGTGTTTCCATCTGCTCAACCTTTTTCAAATATCTCAAAAGACTCACCATAACTATGGCCTCAATAGGAATTGCCCCTATTTTCACAAGAAGTATTTCATAGGGAACCAAAGCTTTTAGTTTGAATTTGCTTGTGATCAAACGCTTTTGAATTCTTTCTATCTATACCCATTTGATGTCTGAAGTGCTGCTAGCCCAAATTCACACCCATAAAGGACCACTGGTATAACTAGCAACCCAAACAATATTTGAATAGTTTTCCAATCCCATAACTCTACTTCTCTGCATCTATTTTGAAGAGAAAACAGCGCTCTCCAACCTCCCAAAGTTCTTTTCCTCCTACAAGTTTCCCAACATAATTTGTTGTTAAAGTCAAATCTCAGGTATTTATACTTTGTTACTTCCTCTAGGATACTCCCTTCGAAATAAAATTTGAATTGATTTTTTTTTTCTTCTTAGGAAATACCATGATCTTGGTCTTACTAATGTTAACTGGCATACCGATATCTTTGCATAAATGCTTAAGAGCAGCCAAATGCACTTGCAACCCCTGAATAGATCTAGCAATCAAAATAAGATCATTTGCGTATAAAAGAAGTTTTACAACATACACTCCTAAGGGAACCCCTTCTCCACCCTTCAAATTCAACCACTCCTCAAGCTTATCGATATAAAGGCCAAATAAAGTAGGAGAAAGAGGGCAACCTTGTTTAACCCCAATGTCACTCCTAAAGCTTTCTGAAGTACCTGCCTAAGTTTTGATTTTTACCCTAACATCCTCATAAAGCCTATGGACAGCAGCTATAAAATGTTTAGGAATGCCAAGATCTTTCATCCTATCCCACAACTTTTGTCTAGGCACTGTGTCAAAAGCCTTCCTAAATTCCACAAAACAACAAAAGGCTTCCCCTTTCTCATCCCAAATCTTTTCAATGATAGGTCTTAAAGTGATGCCATGATCAATTGTTGAGTGTTTTGGCCTAAAACCCGCTTGCCCCTTTGCTCTCTTATTTTTAATTTCTACCCATTTGTTGATTATGTGCTCAATCCTGTTGTCAAAAAAATTTGCAAACAAAGGGTTGATCATGATGGTACGATAATTAGATGGGTTGTTAGCATCCCCACTTTTGAATAGGGGAATGGCTAAGCTAGTTATCCAATCTTTC
>VCHN02002975.1:0-15397 GCA_007115665.2 Sequoiadendron giganteum | reverse complement strand
CATCCACAACTCTAAGAGATGAGAACATGGCTGAAGCACTTTTTCTCCCAACCATGAAGCTTACGGTTCCCCGAAATTCTTTCTACTCAAAGAATACCCGACCCTGCATGAAATACTTAGCAACTTGGAAACAATAAGTAGGAGGGAACCTCGATGCAACTTGATATATCTACATGAATTTCTAACATGAACATGTAATGTCCTACTATCAAGATATAACATAGAAACATATCAATATAATTTTCTAGGTAACATTCATCTATTTCAATGAAAACATGGCTTTGGCCAAAGCACTAGATTAAACCAAAAGATCTCGAAAAGAGGATTGACCTTCTTTGTTGGTCCATACTCAACACCCTATCCTGGAAGGTAAAGTCAATTCACATATAGAATAACATGCATTTCCAAAGATCATAAAATAAATAAATATTTTCCCTTCATACAAATGATTATATGAACATCTTTCATTGTTTCAATCTTTTCATGCATAATGACAATAAAATATATAATTGACATGCATTTTAATCATTGTCATGCAACTAGATTTATAGAAATACAATCTTGATTATTAAAATGTAACTAGATTTTTGACATGCAACTAAATTATTGACATGCAACTAGTTATAAACATGTAAATTTGATCTTTAATGATATTTCTGAATTTCATGCAAATAATTAAAGTACATGCATTACTATTCTCAATGTCATGAAATTCTAGCTAATTTTATTTTTTTGTAGGTTTAATACATGAGAAATCAGTTTGCAACATGTGACACATATTTGTGCTATTATATACATAGTTAAATATGTATACATACACAAAAACACACACACACAATAATACAATACACACACACACACACACATACATGCATATAATTAGAATATACTTTTTGATTATGTTGATTGGAAAATAAAAGAATCATACCATAACAAGAAATTGATAGTTTAATATATATAAAATTTGATTTTTACACTTTCACTAAAGAATCTCTTCATTGTAGATATATACAAAAATTTATAGTATAATACTACTCCAATATGCATAAATTAAGGAATAACATGGGATTTCGAAGTAACAACGAATCTATGTATTATTGCAAATATAAATAAATCACTATTTCAAGTATAAAAATCATATCTATATATATATGAATTCAGTAGCATAACTATTATCTCTTCTAATAATTATTAAAGGGTTTCATAACAACAAGAAGAAATTAATTTTTAACTGCCATATCCCTTAAGAATCCTAATTTTCTAGCATGACTCCTAGCCCCATGTTAATTTGGACTAGGGGAGGATTTATGACCCTATTATGATAAATGAACTTTTATGAGTATGATGATTATGTTTTGGACATGCTACTATTAATTGATATATGCATAACCTTGTCATCTTTGATTAAATTTAAATGCTTGATTTTTATTTATACTGACTCAGACTAATGACTTGGTTGGTGGACTTGTGTGAGGTTTGTTGTTGGATACAGGTACCAGGGGTGCAAGATGAGGTGGATTTTGTGGTACGGTGATGAGAGAAGGGTAAACTTAGAGCTAGATCCCAATGATGAACTCTGTAGGTAACTTCACCTTAACTTAAGGTTTACTTGATTTAGGACAGAGTTAAGAATGTGTTTAGACGATCTTAATAGTCAAGCATGTATGGTTGTCTAAGGAGATAATTCCACAACCATGAATGGTAGTTAAATTATTATAGCCATTAAAATATTGTCGATAATATAAATTAATGGATAAATATGTATAAAAATAAATATAGTATTTATTAATCCCACACGAACAACTAATACATAGCAAAGAAATAAAATACACTTGAATATAAATATCTATAAATAATAACTAAAATTAAATAAATAAATGAAAATAAAAAATAATGAACAAATATGCTATGGAATGTATAAATAAATTAAACATACCTTGGAGGCTGCTACATAGTAAAGAAAGTTGCAATAAATTTAAAAATAAAATAGCCTTAGAACTACATTGAATGGAAAGACAAAAGAAAGAAAAAAAGAGAAGAAAGCATAAAGGAGAAAATCACTGAAAGAAGAAAATAAAAAAGTGAAGAGAAGCTTGGCATGCAAGAAAGAAAAAAACCCTACTATTGTCAAGTTAATGTTGCCTACCCATTCCTACGACTAGGAGAAAGCCTACATTGAAGAAGAATGGAAGAAGCATGGATACCATGCTCTTAGGGAGCATGGCGACCCTATTGAAGGGTACAAATTTGTAGAGATTGACCAAATTACTGCACTTGCAGGAGCACTGACCCCTTTCTCTTTAAATTTGCAATTTGGGAGTTTATTTCAGTCAGACAAATAGAGGAGAACAGAGGAGGAAGGATGTGAAAGAGAGGTGTTGAGTGGAGGTGCAAAGAGAGAGCAACAGATGTAAATTCAGCAAGGTAAAAGTTACAATCACCATATTCCAAGTTCTTCTCCCCTATAGTTATTTATTCTCATAAGGGTTGCATAATGTTTCTTAAACTAAATAATAATAAGTCTCTTCTCTCATTTTTCTGGTCTTTAAATTAAACCCAAGTGAGAATTTTACCATTTCATATAATCTGTAGGATTATTCACTGCAAATAAATAAATATTCAAACCTTATATGCCCTAGTGAGCCACAATCTTGACCATTGATGAGAATAGAAAATCATAGTTGTGAAGAAATCTATTTATACTTCTTGCAGTACCATATTTCCTGAGTGATATCTTTAACTACTTTTAAATCTCTTCCATAGCTTTTAATTCTTTTAATATACTGAGAAATAGTATTATCATTATCCATTTTTGAAATTATCTTTTAAACTAGTGCTACTTCAGCTTTCTACAACAACAAGCCACTCAGGTAGTTACAACCTTGACCAATTTAAGCCAATGATATGCACTATTTTCATTTAAATCCATTCAGTATGGAAACAAACAAATATACAAATCTATATACCAGTATTAATTCTTCAATACACCAATGAATAAATCACAATTGATGTTAAGAGTGGAATATAGGTTCTCAGACAAATAATTATATTTATACTCTGATAGGGGTTTTCAAATTAGGGTGTGATGGGCTCAGTCATTGGTAATTTTTCTATTGATTTTCATATGCTTTCAGACACTTTACATATATTTTACAAGTACCTTCTAGACAATACTTCCATGATATGCTATCAAGGTTTCATGCATACTTTGCAACTTTGAACCTAGTTTGTGAAAAATATGGTGATAATATTCGTAGTATTGCATGATTTAAACATGAGTATGTTTTTATAAAAATGGAATCCTGTGATTTAATTATGATGGCTAGTTACATATGATGTTGTGATTGACCTCTACAACTCAACACAGTAACAAGAATGTGGAGCATTTGTAGCAAGAAACCAAAGATGCATTAGGGATCGAGAGTTCAAGCTACCTAAAGTGCATGGAAGTCGCGGAGTTGGAACGGAGTCATCATGGGAGGAATAATTGCTGAAGATGGATACTTGTTCTAGAATTTAAACGTTTATTACATTTTCATTACGCAAACTATTTCTATTGAGTTTTTATTCAAATAGGTCTCTTTCTTCCTTTCGCTAGAATGAATAAGTCGGTCTTAATTTCATATCTTTGTATCTAGGAGGAGATTAATGATTACAGCTTAGTTGGCAAGCTAATAAGACTCTCCCCATTTCATAAAGTCAGGGATGAGTTCTGTAGTAAAGTTATTTACAGTTATAAGTTGGTTAGTAGTTAGTCCTTTCCAGCTCCAAGTGATCTAAAACATGTTGAAATGAAATTATTGAATACAATTTGTAAAGAAGGATTTTGTTTGAATATCTAGTGATATGCAATGAATGGAGTTGTGTGTTAGATGATGCATTTTAATCTAAGTTAGATTTGGTTCTAGTTAGTGAGACAACTCGAGCTAGCCACTCAAGGTACTTGTACTGAAGGAAATTTCTATGGTTAGCAATGTAATATGCAGAACATAAAAACCCAAAGTATGGTAATGGAGTGCATTGGAATAGATGAACAACCTCAAAGGTTGTCTTCATCCTCCATGACTAACCTCCATTACACCTTCTAAATTTGCTGAAATAAATAACTTGCCCTCAGATTTACAAAGAGCAAGTCAATAGAAATGACAAGCCCTAAGCAAACATTGAAGGATTTGATAAACTATATGCTATACTATGCCCTAATGCAATTAGTAAGCATCTAACATTTCTAAATATCAAATGAAATCTAAACTATACTATGCTAAATGAGAATAATAATGCTATGAAATGCAAACAATTCTAAAAATGCAAAGGACCAAGAGATGTAAGAGATAATAATGGATAGCCAGTGATAGATATGAGACAAAATTGACATTTTATAGAAAATGCAATTTTGTATGGACGGGTGAGATTAAAGACTGATAAATGACCTAGAATCTATGGACAAGATTCAATATGACAACCCACAATTAGGGTTAGGGAAACATTAGGTCAAATTTGAAATGAATGGACAAGATTGATTTTAAGAAAAATCAAATCAAGGGTTGACAATGCATGTGACAAGGCACACAAACCGAAATTGTTGGGGAATCAAATAATAATTTAAAATTATTTAATTCAAGAGGGGTTGTTGACTTTTTAAATTAAAAACTATTTTAATTCAAAAAGGGTGGGGTCATGTGACAATAAATAATTTAAATTAAATTATTTACAAAAGAAGGGATTTTTAAAGAGGGACTTATTTTAAATAAATAATTTTATTTAAAATGAGGAGAATGTGAAGATGGCCATAATTAAATAAATAAAAGAATTTATTTAATTACAAGAGGACTTTAAATTAGAGACATATTAAATAAATAAAGTTATTTATTTAATAATCAAGAAGACATAATGGACAAGGATAATTAAATAAATTAGGAAATTTATTTAATTATAGAAAGACATTAGACAATTAGTGACGTAATTAAATAAATAAATAAAATTTATTTATTTAATAATCATGAAGAATAAAAAAGATATGAATTAATTAAATAATCATGAATTATTTAATTAATAGTCGAATGTGGACCAAGGACATAATTAAAATGTCTTAATTATGCTAGGAAGAAAGAGATTAGAAATAGAGCTTGCAAGCCTAGCTCATTTTATGTGTCTGAAGATCGCCTCACTTCATCTTTTTACTTGTTCATTTATGAATTCTTGTTAATTATGTTTCTATTGCTTTATAAATGCATTGCAAAGTAAAGAAGAATAGCTCTTATAGTTGATTACAATAATTGTTGTTCATGAACAAATGTGTAATTGGTGAATCATAGCACTCCAAAGATTAAAATTAATTATCCCATTATTTCAAATAGTTTGGATTGATTATGCACTTTTTATTAGCAGTCATCTACAACTTATGTTGTAGGTACCCATGGCCATTAGGTTTTGTAACTAATTTTATTGTTTTTGCAATTCTGTAAGACTCCAACAAAATAGAATAATCTGAATAAGTTTTCATAGGATAATCTAGGTGAACATGAGTCTGTGAAGGCACATATAGTGTACTGCCATCATAAGTTTACATGCCTTGGTTGATGATTTAATGTAGGCTTGCAATGTCAAGTGGATTGTTCAACTAGGTACACCCTTGAATTATGTAAATTTTACCAAGTCCACAACATATTAGTTTTGCCTTTACATTTTTGGCGTCATTTTCTGGCAATGGTGTTATCTTCATAGACTAGTTTTTATAGTTAATTTCCTTTTTCAAGCATCAGGACTGTTAGATACCATCTTTTTCAACACCAAGATAGTAAAATTGTGTAGGACCGTTGAATTTAAAGTCACATTTCATGTATGTAGAGGTAGAGATATTCCTTGGGTAGGTTCCTTCCCTTCGCATGCAAGGAAGCTATTGGAAAAATTGGTGACCCTAGTACTCAGAGTGAAGGTCCCACTAAAGAAGAAATTTCCTTTTCACCAACCTCTAGCGCACATACATAAGGAACATACCACACCATGGGAGATACAATAGATGATGATGATGATGCCTAACCAACATTTGAGTTTCCTATTACTGACCAACAAAGGGCTATAGTGCTGAATAACATTCCTCCTTCGACCTTGCCAGTTTTCTATGGGTTAATGACTGAAGACCCAAATACATTCCTCTTTGAATTTGATGTCTTATGTAGAAGTTATGACTATACTTTTGATGCACATAGGTTGAAGATTTTTCCTGCCACTCTCAAAGATGCAGCTTTGAGATGGTTTATGGGATTAGGTAAAGATGTTGTTCCTAATTGGGATACCATGAAGACATTGTTTTTGGAGAAGTATCAAGACTACTGTAGAGGACCGGACAAGAGGAAAGATGATATATTTTGAATGACACAAAAGGATGATGATCCTTTTGAGGATTAGTTGAAAGCCTTGAGTTTTCTCAAAAGAAAAATCTCCAGAACAAGTTGTTAGAAGAGTCTATCAACTTAGTCTTTTTGAGGGGAGTTAATGAAGACTGCATGGATGCCTTGAACCTCATTGTCCAGGGAGATATTTATCAACTTCCATTTTCTGACATTTATAAGGCTTGTACATGAATTATTCTAGGACCTTCACAAAAAGGCCAAGAGGAGATAAAACATCATTTATTGGTAAATCATCTATTGGGGTTTCAAAAGTAGAGCTGAGCAATCTGTTATCCAATATGAAGGAGGATATAATCAGTCATTTGATCACTTAGTTGGATACTCTCAACATTAATAAAAAGTAGGAGGAACCTGAGGCTATGCTTATTGAATATTTTCCAAGCTATAGGCAAAGAAAAATAAATTGTAAATACAAAAGAGTGGCCATTATCTAGCAAGATAAAGTTGAGAAGCCTGATTTTCAACCCATTGAAGGAGATTATGGACAGATCTTTTATATAGCACAAAGGAGGCCATGACAACAAATACAAGGTATGTTGCAAGACCCCCTTAGCTTTAATTCATCCTTTCCTATTGGGAACCAAAATTTTTATGCTTGGAACTCTTAGCCCTGACGAGTAAACTAAAACTAGTGGTAGAACCCTCATCAGTTGCCACAAGCCAAGCCAAATTGGAACCAACAACCAAATTTTTGGTCACAACAAAAATTTCAAGGTTTCAATTACAATCCACAATGGCCAACCTAGCAGAATCAGTGGTAGCCTCAATGGAAAAAAGGTCAACAATGATAACAACAAAATATGAACTACCAGTAGCCCATGCTCCCTCCTCCACAACATCAACAAGCTTTGATGCCTCCATCAAACCCTACATCCCAACCACCCAAGCAGTAACAAATACCTGCCCAACTTGCACCTAACCCTAACACTAAGCCTGTTCAACAAGCTTATACTAACGAAGCTATGTAATACCCTACTTATGGGATAGAGGTGAGTGATGTCCACCTCAAATCAGGAAAACAACTTGTTAGACCTTATGATATTGCTATCAGGATTCGACCGTGTAGTTTTCAAGTCAAAATCAATGACCCATGATTCATGAGTAGTGGTTCACAAGAACCCATATCTCATGATAATGAATGGTCCACTTAGCACTCATTGCATTTAGGTGATGCTCACAGAGGTGAAGCATTGGTCCGTCCCGGGAGGTCACCCATCCCAGAATTGCTCCAACTCAAGTGCGCTTAACCACAGAGTTTCCCCCAAGGTTAAGCCCACTTAGCTTGCTACCCCATTTGCAAAACCTTCATCAAGTGTTGTGCCTTATGAACCAGTCATTATAGAAATGGAGGATGAGGAACCTATAGTTGAGGCTTCCGATAAACCATCTTTGGATCCTGAACCAAATCAGGTACACCAAACTATCTCAAGTGTTGTTAGACCTTCATCTCTCCAAATTATAGAAATGGAGGATGAGGAACCTATAGTTGAGGCTTCTGATAAACCATCTTTGGATCCTGAACCAAATCAGGTACACCAAACTATCTCAAATCTCAAGCCACCTTTTCTTGAACACCTAGCTATACAAAATCATCACACACAGGCTAAGACAAACCTTTTAGGACAATTGAAATATGTTAACATCAAGATCCCACTTATCCAAGATATCAAAGACATCCCTATCTATACCAAAACTGTAAGGGATCTCTGTATTAAGAAACCAGGCAGGAAAAGGAAAGATCCATAGAGAGTCCATGTCTTGGGAAATCTTGCAGATATCATGTTGGGGAGCATTATAGTCCCTAAGTATACAGATCTTGGTAGTCCAATTATGGATGTTAAGATTAATGTGACCCTTATTAAGAATACTTTGATAGACTTGGGGGCAACCATCAATGTCATGACAAAAGAAACAATGCAGTTGCTTCAGTTGGTCAACCTCAGGCCCACACAAACTTATTTTCAATTAGTTGGTAGGTCGATGGTCAAGCCTGAAGGAATTATTGAAGACCTAGTTATTGCATTAGATTCTTGGGAATACCATGCAAACTTCATAGTACTGCAACCCAAAGTCAATCTTGTGGTTTACCCACTCATCCCAGGCAGGCCTTGGTTGGAAACCGTTGATGCATTTATAGGCTATAGGTCTGGTAAAATAATATATCCAATGGGACAATTACAATGAACTTGGTTCTTTATCCACCTGCCCAACCATATGCATGCCTTGAGAAAACAACTTGGCCCAATTTGGGTGAGGAGGAGGAAGATAACTATTCTCTATAGACACTAATGACTATAGAGCACAACCCCTTATTGGATGAATAGGATGAATATGAGATCATTGCTTGCATAATCCAAAAGGATTGTGGCAAGCGCCCGTTGCAACAAGACTGCCTCATATGCCTACAAGAACCCTTGAAAAGTATTATACCTACCAATTCTACATAAGAGATATCATAGCTATTTCATTCATTACTACCTCAACAATGTTTATCCATCATACCAAGCCTTGATCTCTCGTCAGTTTAAGAGTCATCCAAGGAATTGGAAATCATGCTAGGAAGGAAGTTGAATATTAATAATGCCTTAATAGAGGAACAACAAAATTATTTACAATCAGTGCTACAGGCACACTCAACTACATATGCATGGAATTACCATGATATGAAAGGCATAGATCCTAATATATATATGCATAGGATTTACATTAATGATGGTTATAGACCTATTTGACAACCACAATGACATATGAATCCTTCTCTCAGGGAGATAGTCAAAGTTGACATACAAAAGCTCCTTGACGTAGGTTTTATCTATCCAATCTCAGATAGTGGATGGGTCTCACCTTTGGTAATTTTTCTCAAGAAATGTGGGAAATGGAGAGTCTGTGTAGAATAGGGAATTACATATAACCACTACGAAAGATCATTTTCCTCCGCCCTTCATCGATCAAGTACTTGACTCACTAGCTGGGAAGAAGTACTTCTCATTTCTTGATGGTTTCAATGGTTATAACTAGATTAACATTGCTCCAAAGGACCAAGAAAAGATGACATTTACATGTCCTTGGGGGACTTATGCTTACTCTATTATGCCATTTGGCTTATGCATTGCTCCAACTACCTTTCAAAGAGTATTACTCAATATATTTTCTGATTATGCACATGATTGAATGGAGATACACATGGAAGACTTTACCACTTATGGTGAAAGTTATGAGGAAGCTCTCAATAACCTGGAAAAAGTATTAAAAAGGTGTAAGGAACACAACCTATCACTCAACAATGAAAATTGTTTCATGATGATGACACAAGGAATAGTATTGGGATACTTTATATCCACTACAAGAATCCAATTTGATCCACACAAAATTGAGTATCTACCTTACCCATTCCTCAAAAATAAAAAGATATTAGGAGCTTCCTTGGTCATGCAGGCTACTATAGGCGGTTTATCAAAGATTTTAGTAAGATTGTTGCACCTTTATTTGTTCTGTTGAATAAGGACATTGATTTTGAATGGACCTTTGAGTGTCAACATCCCTTTGAAGAACTAAAGAAATATATGACTCAAGCACTAGTGTGGAGAGGGCCTAATTGGACTCTCCCATTTCACATACATGCAAATGCTTCAAATTTTTCCATTGGAGCAGTCTTGGGTCAGAAGGATGGAAACAAGGAGTATGCAATTTATTATATCAACAAGAATCTTCAAGGGGCATAATTAAACTATACTTTAACATAAAAAGAGATGCTTGTTGTAGTTTATGCTATTAATAAATTTAGACATTATATTACTGGCTATCCAGTCTTTGTCCATATGGATCACACAACAATCAGGTATTTGATGAACACGCCAATAGTTGGAGGTAGATTGGTAAGATGGCTACTTTTCTTACAAGAATTTGATATTACCATTGTAGAAAAACCTGGTAAAGAAAATGTGGTGGCATATTTCCTATCAAGACTTCCAACACAATCAACTAAAGGAGTGGTGGATGATTCATTTCTTAATGAACACTTGTTTGCTTTACAAGTATAAATACCCTGGTATGCAGATATTGCTAATTATTTGGTCACAAGGTAGATTCCACCAAATTTCTCACCAAGAGAGAAAATATAGTTGGTTCAAATTTTTTTTCCTTACTCTTGTCCATATCTGGTTATCTGTTTTATATAGGGCCTGATAACATCATGAGAAGATGCATCCGAGAAGAATAGATTTTTGATATCATGAAAGCATGTCATGATGAGCCATGTGGAGGTCATTTTGCAGGAAAGAGAACATCTTTTAAGATCACAATTGGCTATTATTGGCCTACTTTACATAAAGATGCTATTAAATACACCAGGAGTTGTGATAGGTGTCAAAGGATGGGAAGGCCAACAAAGAGTGATGCAATTCCCTTACAACCTCAATTGACCTTTTGACAAACATGGTTTAGACTTCATTGGTCCAATCTCTTCTACATACAATAACAAGGAATATATCCTTGTTTGCATTGATTACTTGACAAAATGGGTGGAAGTTAAGGCCCTACAGTTTGCCAAAGATGGTAATGTGGCTAAGTTTTTATATGAAGATATTTTTACTAGGTATGAAGTACCTAGAGAAATAGTCACTAAACAAGGGCCCAATTTACTCCTAATCTAATTACCAAGTTAGTTGAGGAATACCAAATCAGACATAAGAAATCAACACCCTATCATCCACAAGCTAATGGTCAAGTGGAGGTCATAAATAGGGAAATTGAAAGTATTCTCACAAAGACAGTACAATTGCATTGGAAAGATTGGGTTTCAAGGTTACCTGAAGCAGTATGAGCATACAAGACTATATGGAAAACAACCACCAGGTTTACACCCTATGAGTTAGTTTATGGAAAGAAAACAATCCTTCCTATTGAGTTTGAATATAAAAACACTAAGGACAACAGTAGAATTGGGAATGGATTTAACAAAAGAACATAAGGAAAGGTTGCATTCTTTGAATGGGTTGGATGAGATAAGAATGGAAGAAGATCATCATACAAACGTAGTACAACAACAACGGATTAAGTGGCATGATCAGTACATTAAAACAAAAGAGTTCGTTGTGAGAGATTGGGCCCTGTTATATGATTCATGATACAAAGATTTCAAGGGAAAATTCTAGTCTAAATGGTTGGGCCCCTATTAGATTGACAAGGTTTATCCTAATGGGGTAGTATAGTTGTACACAATTGATGCACTCTGGTTCTTAGTTCTTGTTAATGGCCATAGACTGAAGTTATATAAAAATTCATTGTAGAAGTATGACTTCGTATTTTCATTGATCCAACAATATGGTGCTTCCAGTGAAACTGATACAAAATTTGATAAATACAGTCCTACTTCAGTAATAAATGACATACCTAACACTTCTAGTGGCCCAAAGATTGAGTTACACAACTCAGTCCCTAAGCTTCCTTGGCACTAACTTCTCATGCTTTAAAACAACATGCACACACAACACATTATCCATGATGTACAAATTCTGCTCCAAAGGGACCTATTCTTCAGTTCATTCAACATTTATTGGGACCTGTTCTTCAGTTTATTCAACATTTATTAGGACTTGTTTTAGATGGTACTTAGAAAATAAATCTATAAAACATAGAGGGCCTTATGCTTGGAGTACCCGTAGCAACACCTATTGAGAGTAAGCTACAATAACTTGGCAAAATTGAATTGTTTTTCCCGTGCATTTCGCCAAATATCACATGCATCATTTATTTCTCAATAAAGTGATTGTAGCAAGTACATCTCAAATCACAACCACCAAATTTCCATCCACTCCTATGCATTTAATGCCAATCAAATAAATTGCATGCTAAGATATGTGTTTCTCTAGTTCCAAACTACGTCGGGTGATAATTACCATCACACACATACGATAGGTAGCTTCTCATAATTAAACAAATTCTTTTTTGTATTCATTATTATTCTTAGTTTAAGTTATGCATGCAAAAATATTTCACCATTAATTTCAATTATTATCCTATCACCCTTGCCAATTCATGCATGAAGTGAGGTCACTTCAAATAAAGTTGGGGGAGGGGTATAATAGTCATGGTTTTTTTAATTTTTGCCACCTAAGTTTTTTAGATAGCATTTTATGTCATCCTCCTAAAAAGAGAAGACCTCTTTTTTGTTTCTGATAATGTGATTGTGATTTTTTCCCTAAAAGTAAGCTAAGGTACAAAGATTTGAACTTAATTGAGCTTGAATCAAGGGGATTGTGAAGTTACAGTATTGGGTATAAGAGAAGGCATTAGAAGGAGTTGTGAAATTGGAGGGTTTTAAAGGTGGTGGAGTCGAACTTTGAGCATAATTTGAACTTTTCAAGGTTGTAGAGAATCAAGACAATGGGAGGTGATGTTATACAGAGGGAACCATCTATGAATAAGGAAATATTATAAGATACAATGGTTTTACCCCTCTTCACTAGAGTGGGATGGTTAGAATATTTCTTGAAGCTAACAAAGTATGACAATGAAATGGCGAGATATTTTACAGCTACATTGAAATATGATGAGTAAACAATGAAAGGGTTGGTAGTGGATGTATCCAAAATTGAAATTGTTGAAGTCATAGGATTACCTCGTACAGGGTCTGAATACCCAACTTGTGCAGATGTAGTTGCAGCAAGGGAGGAATTCTGTGGGTGAGGATAAAATATGGACTCAACATCACAAGGTACAAAGAGGCTTTCCCTTTCATTCTTTTGGGGAAAATGTGCTGGTTATATCATTAAATCTATTACTTATGATGGCCGTCAAAACCTTTTATACACTGTGCATTTTAAGCTGTTAAATCATTTACAACATGACAAGTTGGTAAATGTACCCAATTTCTTGTATAATATGTTGAAGACAATGGCATTTGAATACTAGAGGAAATAAACAAACACCACACTGTCCCATAATTGCTTAATAACCCTACTAGTTAAAAGGATTATGAGAATTCAACACCCATAGGTTAATTGGGATTACTTCAAAAATTGTAAGAATATCACCAAGTTTCTTGAGGCACCTAAAGCAGAGGATGAACCTCAACTTGAGTCTGAAACAACAATTGAACCTGAGAGAGAAAATTCTCCTATTACACCATTGGCTTCACCTACCCATAGCCAAAGTAGGCCTGTTAAACATGACATGTCAGAACATAGGCTGATGGTAACAAAAGAGCCCTCATCCTCTAAAAACCCTAAATCTAGGGGAGGTATTGTATCAACATATTCTAAAGGGACAAAGAAAAAGAAAGGTGTTGAGAAGTAGAAGAATGCCTTAAAAGAAGGGGATGCAAAGAAGAAAAAAGGGAAGAAAATTTACACATGAAACTATTATTCCTAGATGCTCAGGTAGGTTGAGAAGGCAGAGTGTTGAGAAAAGAAATATGGAAGAACAAAAACATGAAGAAAATGGTGAAGGACAACAACACTATGATGCAATGATTATAGACATGGACACAGATAGAGAAAGAGATGCCCCTAAAAATGCTCCTGCTGATATTCTTAAAGATGTCAATGTGCCTATTAGGAAAAGAAGGTATGTTTCTTCTTCCTATGATTTTGATTTAGAGGATATTTTTATTGCAAAGAAAACAAGGAGAGAATTCCCCAGTAGCCCCATTAGGGAAATCATTGATGTTATAGGGGACGATGGTGATGATTTGAATTTTGAAAAAAAGGAATAATTTCTAGAAGAAAGGAATATAAGGAAAGAGCTCCAAGAAGATCTTGATAGAATAGACTAATTGGAAGCACAAGTGAAAGGATATGAGAAGAAAGACAAAGAGAAGGAGATAATAATCCAAGAGTTGGAAGAGAAAATATAAACTTACGGTCATGGAGCTAAATTGCACTTACTAGCATAGATGGCCAAGGGAAAAATAGGAATGAGGAGAATGTAACATTAAATCCACAACCTCCTATTACGAGAACACCAACATATCACACTAATTTGTCTTTAGGTTTTGAATTTTTGAAAATCACCAACCAATTCAAACAAGAAAAAGAAAACTGGGAGAAGGAGAAACAAACTTTGAATGCATCATTGGAAAGCAATAATTTGGAACTGAGTGTATATGAGCGAATTGGCACCCCTAATGCAAATTCCCCTTTACCCCCTTACACTTTAGAAAACCTAAGGCAGAGGCTTAATTCCACTTAAGCCCACTGCTCATGTCCCACTTGGCACCTACTTTGTGTGTCGGTGGGGGCATTTCTATCGAGGACGCCCGCGTGACACGCTTACGTCCCTGGCAGATTCTTGCGGCTGGAGTCTGCAAAGATATTACAGTTCCTATTGGAAGTCGAAGTGTAACGCTTCTCTTCAGTTGGCCAACCTGAATATGGCCGTTTTTCATCTTCTTCCTTCATATTCTTCACTCTCTCATCCATTCTCAAGTTTTTGCAAGATTGTTTGAGCACTCTCTCCATTCCACTCATTCACTTCAAGCTTTGTAGCAGCACTTCACACTCCATAGCAAAAATCCACTACTCCATCACTCTGATAGTGCGAGCATAGGAAAAACACCATTGCAACAGAGGCTTGAGTTCCTCTCATTTTCTCCTCCACAAGCCTTGAGCGCTTTGGACGAAGTTGGTAAGCTCCTCTTATCTTCTCTATCATCTTGGTTGAGTAAGCACACACTTTTTTGTAGTGTCTTTTGTTAATGTAACTTGTATTCCCTTATTTATCATTATTTCTATTGTTACAAACTTGGCTATCCGTGGAGGTGGAAACACCAAAACGGGGGTCTGAATGAGGCAGACCCCTAAACAACCCCAACATTTTATCTCTTTGTTGTGTGCATGTGGAGAGATCTTGGAGCAAGCTAGCGAGAAGGTTGTTGTATAAAATCATCTTCGTCACCCTTGCAATAATCTATTTCCTTTATCACATTCATCTATACATTTCACTCTTCTTAGTCTAATTCTACACATCTCAAAACTCTTAAACTA